>PVKH010001847.1:0-28953 GCA_004027955.1 Chaetophractus vellerosus
CCTTGACTTTCTTTTTAATAGGCATAATTCCCAATTAAATGGTGAAGTTAGAATAAAATATTAGATGAAATATTAATATATGACCCTAGGATAAGTTTTGTATTTTATATTTGTTTTTAAAATATTTTTTACACTGTAAAAATTATCCTGTTTTACATTTACATTCATGAAGTCACCTAACTCCTACTCTAATTATATTTTAACTTTTTTTAAATTTAATTTCAGTTATATCTAACTTTTAAAATGTATACATTGCTAATTTCACAATCAGTACTTATCTATTTTATTGTGATTTTTTTCACAAAATTATTTAAAGTTTCTCCAGTTTTTTCTTCTGAAGTTCATTTGTGGCATTTCTTTTTATACCTTAATTAAGATATAATACTAAAGTGATTTGCAGTTTTTATCAGGAAGATTAGAGAGTTGATTTCAGTTTGCTTTAGTTTCATTCTAATTTTTACTTTTCTTCTCATTTTTTGCTAAGCACTATAGATGGCTTCTTAAAAGCCCTACATTATGAATTGTATTGGAACAGGCTCATGGTGAAAATAAGTTTAGGGCAGGACATTCCATCCCTTGCCAGTAAGAGAAACCTAAGGAAAACTTTCCACCAGTCTTAAATATCTTAACTTCCTGACACACAGAGCAAGGCGACAGTAAATATGGCACCTACCTAGTTGGAAGACACGCAGTTGCCTTGACTGAGGGGTGTGTGGTTAAGCTGGCACGGCTTTTGAATTATGAAGAAAAGGTGGAAGGAAAGGCCTCATCCTGCTTAGGATGAAATTTTGTAACATCAGGAATAAATGAATTCATTTTCCCGTTCTTTCTTTCACATTGACTTAAAATATAAACCCAGTGTTTGTTGTGCCTGTTCTCCCTTTCCATAAAGACGTTGGTCCTGTGCTTTCCAATGAGAGCAAATACTATGAAGTGATTTTGTGCAGTATGTGGCCTTATATCTGGCACCCCTAATCCACTGCCAGCGTTTATCAACCCCACTTAAGGCAAATAATACCCCTAATGATGGGATATGTTAGCACTTATTTTGTCAGCCTTACCTCTATTACTGTTTCTGGTGTTTTAGTGTGGAAACCTTTGAACCAATGATTCAATCTGGTTTCTTTCAAAATGTTTTAATTTTTCCTCAACAATTAAGTGCTCCCTTTTTTATCAGAGCACTTGCGGGTTTACAGAGAAATCATGCAGAAAGTACAGAGTTCCCTTATTTCCCCCACAGTTTCCCCTAAAATTAATACTTTGGATTAATGTGGTACTTTGCTACAATCAATGAAGCAATTTTATTATTATCAAAATTATAATGATTTAGACCATTGTTTACATTAAAGTTCACACTTTGTGTTGTACAGTTCTATGTTTTGCTTGTTGTAACTTATGTGCAAGTCAAAATATCCTATTTTATCAAAGAATGAGTTAGGAAGTACTCCCTTCTCTTGAATTTTTTAGAAGATATTGATCCATATTGGTGTAAATTCTTCTTTGAATGTTGGTAGAATTCACCATTGAAGCTGTCTGGTCTTGGGATTTTCTCCATTGGGAGACTGTTGATTACTGAATCAGTCTTCATATGTGTTATCTGTCTGTTGAGACCTTTAATTTCTTCTGGAGTCAGTGTATTCAGCTTGTGTGCTTCTAGGAATCTGTCTAGTTCATATACGTTATCTAATGTGTTGACATACAGTTGTTCATAGTATCCTCTTATAATACTTTTTATTTCTGTGGGGTTAGTAGTACCGTCCTCCTTTTCATCTCTCATTTTAGTTATTTGCATCTTCTCTCTTTTATTTTTGTCAGTCTAGCTAAAAGTTTGTTGATTTGAATGATCTTTCCACACAACCAACTTTTGGTTTCAATGATTCTATTGTTGTTATTTTATTCTCCATTTATCTCTGCTGCAATTTTTGTTATTTCCTTTCATCTACTTGCTTGGAATTTAGTTTTCTCCTCTTTAAGTTCTTCCAGGTGTGAGGTTATGTGAAGTTATGTCTATGACTTGAGCACCTTCTTTTTTTTTTTTTAAAGAAGGTACCAGCAGTTGAACCCAGGACACTGTACATGCAAAGCAGGCTCTCAATCACTATATCAACTTCTTCATTTTAATATAAGGAATTGGAGCTACAAATTTCCCTCAGAACACTGCTTATACTTATGCTTCATCCCATATATTTTGATATTTTGAGTTTTCATTTTCATTGTTCTCAAGACATTTCATGAGGTCCCTTGTTATTTCTTCTTTGACCCATTGATTATTTTGGTTAACTTCCATACATTGTGAATTTTCCATTTCTCCCTCTGTTATTGATTTCTAGCTTCATTCCCTTGTGATCAGAGAAGATGATTTGTATAATTTTAATCTTTTAAAATTCATTGAGACCTTTTTTGTGATCTAAAATGTGGTGTATCCTGGAAAACGATCCATGTGCACTTGAGAGGAATTTATATTCTGATGTTCGGGTCTTCAGTAAGCAGTGTTCTAAGTCTGTTGGCTCTAGTTCATTTAAATTACTGTTCAAGTTTTGGGTTTCCTTATTGTTCTTCTATATAAATCTTCTATACAGTGATGAAAATATGGTATTGAAGTCTCCAATTATTATTGTAGAGTTGCCAATTTCTCGCTTTCATTTTTTTTTTACTAGAGAAGTTGTAAGTTAATAGAAAAATCATACAGAAAATTCAGAGCTCCATATAACCCACTTCACATGGACTTTTGCCCATAATAAACAACTTGCATTCTGTTTTTTACCTTTGTTACAATTTATGAACGAATATCATTGTACTTTTATTATTAACTATATAGTCTTTAGTTTGTATTAGGGTTCACTGTTTATGTGTTGCAGTCCTATGGTTTTTTTAACATTTTTATTCCAGTAACATATACCACATAAATTTCCCCTTAACCATATTCAGATATATGTCAATAGTGTTAATTACATTCAGATTATTGTGCCACCATCAACACCATCCATTGCTAAAATGTTTTTATCACCTAAAAAAGAAATCCCGTACCAATTAAGCATTAACTCTCCTTTCTGCATCTTCACTCCAGCCCTGATAACCTCTGTCCTAGATTCTGACTCTATGAATTTGTCTATTGTAATTATGTCATAATTACAAGAGATCATATAGTATTTTACCATTTATGTCTGGCTTATTTCACCCAACATGATATCTTCAAATTTCATCTACTTTCCTTTTTATTGCTGAATAATATCCCATTGTATGTATGTAGCACATTTTGTTTGGTCATTTATTTGTTTATGAACACTAGGGTTGTTTTCATCTTTTGGCAATTGTGAATAATGCTACTATGAACATCAACATATGAGTATCTTTTTCAGCCCCTGGATTCAATTTGAGGGGGCATATACCTAGGAGTGCGATTGCCGAGTTGCATGATAATTCTATACTTAACTTTCTGAGCACCTGCCAAACTGTTTTCCACAGTAGCTGCACCATTTTACATTCCCACTAACAATGAACAATGTCCCCCTTTTTCACATCCTCTCCAACAATTGTTATTTTCCATTATTTTAATAATAGCCATTCTTGTGGGTATGAAAATGTCTCTTATTGTGGTTTTGGTTTTCTTTTCCCTCATGGCTAATGATGTTGAAAATCTTTTCATGTGCCTTATAGTCATTCATATATCTTCTTTGGAGAAATGCCTATTCAAGTACGTTACATGTTTCTTTTGGTTGTTGAATTGTAAGAGTTCTTTATATATTCTGGATACTTAACTCTTATTGGTTATAAGGTTTATGAATATTTTCTCTCTTTACTAGGTTATCTTTTTATTTTCATAAGTCTGATGCAAAAAAGTTTTTAATTTTGATGAAGTTCCATTTATCTGCTTTTTCTTTTGTTGGATGTGATATGAGTGTAAACTCTAAGAAACCATTGCCTGCCTAGCACAGGTCATGAAGCTTCCCTATGTTTCTTTCTATGATTTTTATTCTTGGGTTCTTATATTTAGATCTTTGATGTATTTTGAATTAATTTTTGTATAAGACTTGAGGTAGGGATCAACCTACCGCAAGTTTATTGTTTTGAAAATGGAGATCCAGTTTTACCCGTACCATTTGTTAAAGACTTTTTTCCCAATTGAGTGGTCTTTGTCTCCCTGTCAAAAAGCAGTTGGCAATAAATGTGAGAGTTAATATTTCAGCTCTCAATTTGATTCCATTGGTCTAATAGGTCTGTCCTTGTGCCAGTAGCATGCTGTTTTGATTACTGTAGCTTTGTAATAAGATTTAAGGATGGGAAGTGTGAGTTCTCCAACGTTATTTTTCTTTTCAAGATGACTTTGGCTATTTGGGGACCTTTACTCTTCCGTGTGAACTTGATGATAATTTTTTTTCCATTTCTGCAAAGAAGTATGTAGGAATTTTGACTGGTATTACATCTGTAAATCACTTTGGATATTGACAACTTTAACTGGTCTTCCAATCCATGAGAAAGGAGTGTCTTTACATTTATTTCGGTCTGCTTTCTTTTCTTTTAACAATATTTTATCATTTTTCCATGTAATTCCTTTAAATCTTTGGTTAAATTTATTCTTACATATTTGACTTTTGTTGCTATTGTAAATGTAACTTAGTCTTGATTTCCTCTTCACGTTGTCCTTTACCAATGTATAGAAGCACCACTGATTTTTGTGTGTTAGTACTGTACTTTGCCAATTTGATTATTTCATTTATTCACTCTAGCACCTTTTTTTTTTTGGATTTTTAGGATTTTTTAGTACATACGATCATTTTATCTGCAAATAGGTGGAGTTTTTCTTCTTCCTTTCCAATCTGCATGCCCTTTATTTCTTTTTCTTGCATGATTGCTCTGGCTAGAACTTTCAGTGCAATGTTGAGTAAAAGTGGTGACTGTGGGTATCCTTTTTGTTCTAGAAGAAAAAGCTTTCAGTCTTTCACCATTGTGTATAATGTTATTTGTTGTATTTTAATATGTGTCCGTCACCTTGTTGAGGAAGTATTCTTTAATCCCTAGTTTTCTAAGTGTTTTTCTCAAGGAAGAATGTTGGATTTTGTAAAATCCCTTTTCTGCATTAATTAAGATGATCATGTATTTTTTCCTTCATTCTATTAATGATGTGTATTACATTAATTTATTTTCTTATTTTGAACTTTACATACCTGTGATAAATACCACTTGATCATGGTGTCTACTGCTTTTAATGTGCTGTTGGAATCTGTTTGGTAGTGTGTTATTGAGGATTTTTGCACCTACATTTATAAGGGATATTGGTCTGTAATTTTCTTTTCTATTTGTGTTTTTAATTTGCTTTGGTATTAGGGTGATTTGGCCTCATAAAATGAGTTATAGTGTAGTCTCTCCTCTTACATTTTTGGAAGAGTTTGAACAGAATTTGTGTAAATTTATTTATTGTAATGTCTGGAAAAATTCTCATATAAAGCTACCTGGCCCTGGATTTAGTTTGTTGGGAAGTTGTTGATTATTTTTTCAATCTCTTTACTTGTTATTGGTCTATTGACATTTTTAAAATCAATATAGGTTGTTTGTATGTTTCTATAAATGTGTCCATTGAATTATGTAATCTAACTTGTTGGTGTATAATTGTTTATAGTATCCTTTTATAATACTTTTAATTCTGGTGCAGTCAGAAGTAATGTCCCTCTTCATTTCTGAGATTAGTTATTTGGGTACTCTCTCTTTTTTTCACTGTATGATTTCAATATATTTAATTTATTGGTACTTGTTTTGTGACATAACATACGGTTTATCCTGAAGAATTATCCATGTGCACTAGAGAAGAATGTGTATTCTGCTGCTGTTGGGTAAAGTGTTCTATATATAACTGTGAGAACTAATTGGCTTATCATATCATTTAAGTCTCCTATTTTCTTATTAATCCGCTCTCTAGATCTTCTATCCTTTATTAAATGTGGTGTATTGATGTCTGCTACTGCTAATATATAACTGTCTATTGCTTCTAATGCAGCAATATTTGTTTCATATATGTGGGCTGTGCTATTAGATGCATAGATATATTTATAATTGTTAATTCTTTTTGCTGAAAGGTCCTCTTTATCAGTATATTGTGACCCCCTTTTTCACTTATAGCATTTTCTGACTTAAAGTCCATTTTATCTGATTTTATATAGCTATCCCAACTTTCTTGTGGTTAATATTTGCTTGGTATATATTTTCCATACTTATACACAGCCTACTTGTATCTTTGAATTTCAGGGTATCTGTTGTAATCAAGAAATGGTTGGATGGTTGGATGACACTATTTTATCCATTCTACCAATCTTTACATTTATATGGAGTGTTTACTCCACTTACATTTAAAGTACCTACTTACAATGCAGTACTTACTTGTACCATTTTTGTATTTGGTCTTTGTAAGGTGTACCTTTCTTTGTCCCTCTACTTTTAGTGTCTACTTTATAATTATTTTATTTTGTTGTGTGCCATTTTGGGTTACTTCTCATTCCTTTCTATATAAGTTTTTCATATATTTTCTTCATGGTTACAAAGGGACTTAAATCTAACATCCTATAACAAAACAGTTTTAAACCAATTTTATTGACATGTACTCATAAACTACACAATCCGGTGGTGTACAATCAAAGGTATTTGTTATAATCACAGAGTTGTGCATTCTTCACTGTAGTCAAAATTAGGACAGTTTCATTATTCCAAAAAGATAAAATCCCTATCCCTTAGTAGTCACTTGTCAGTCCCTTTATCCTTCCCCTGCCCTACATAACTATTAATATATCTCTGTCTTTATAAATTTATGTGCATTTACATTTTGTATAGATGGACTCAAATTATATAACAACATTTTATTTGATACCAAGTTAACTTCAATGGCATATATACACACTTACCCTATGCCCTCTGTCCCCTCACTTTTTTGTTGTATTTGATACAAATCATGTCTGTGTACATTCTTTATGAATGCACATTTTAGAACCTGTAAGAAGTAAAAGCTGGAGTTACATTCCCCCTCCCCTCAAAAAAAACAATATAATAATTCAGGCATTTATAATTACCCATACAGTTACCTTTTTGAGAGGACTTTTTTCTTTTTGGCACTTTTTCCCACTATCTACTGTCCTTTCCTCTCAGTCCATAGGACTTTCTTTGGCATTTCTTAGCTTTTGTTTACCTGAGAATGTCTTAATCTTTCCCTCATTTTTGAAATACTCTTCCATTGAATATAAAATTTTTGGTTGGTAATTGTTTTCTTTCAACACTTTAAATGTTTCATCCACTGCATTCTTACTGCCACAGTTTCTGGTGAGAAATTGGCTCTTAATCTTATTGGACTTCCTTTTCCATAACACATTGCTGTTCTATTGAAACTTTCAGAACTCTATCCTGGTCTTTGGCATTCGGGAGTTTGACTGCTATGCTTGGACATAGTTCCTTTTGTTTATCATGTTTGCAGTTCATTGAACTTCATGAATGTAAATATTCATTTCTTTGGTTAAATTTGGGAAGTTTTCTGCCATTATTTCTTTGAATATCCCCCCTTCTCTCTTTCTTTTCTTTCTGGAACTCCCATCAAGTGTATCTTAGTATGCTTCATGTTATCTCACAAATCTCTTGGGCTATAATTACTTTCATTCATTCATTTTTATTTCTGCTCTCCAATCTGAATCATTTCAATGATCTTATCTTTGAATTCATTGATTTTTTTCTTCTGCCAATTCCAATCTGCTGTTGAAACTTTCTCAGGAATTTCTTTTTTTCATTTAAATCCTTGTGGTCTTGAACTCCAGCATTTCTGTTTGGACCCTTATTAAAATCCCCTCACTAAAAGTTCTCTTTATTAGGATTTGCATGTTGCTCATTCATTGTTTTCCCAAAATTCTTTAGTTTTTTGACTGTGCTTTATTTCCTTTAGTATGTTAAGGGTCTTTTTTTTTTTTAATACCTCCTGAAATGTTTCCCTTGCCTGTTTGCTCATTGTTTGTGCTCATTGTCTGCTTGTTGCTTTTATTTATTTGCTTGTTTGTTTTGCTCATTGTCTACTTGATTTTTCTTTAGGAGGCACTGGGAACAGAACCTAGGCCCTCCCATGTGGGAGGCTGATGCTCAACTGCTTGAGCTACATCCACTCCTTGCTCATTTTGTTTTTTGCTTGTTGTCTGTTTGTTGTTTTGTTTGCTGTCTTGCTCATTGTTTTTTTGCTCATTGTCTACTTGCTGTTTTTGCTTGATGTCTGCTCACTGTCTGCTCGTTGTTTGTCTTCTGTAGGAGGCACTGGAACCAAACCCAGGACCTCCCCTGTGGGAGACAGGTGCTCAAATGTTTGAGCCACATCAGCTCCCCAAGGACCTTTTTATTTTAAGAGAGTTTGCTCAGTGTGTCCAAAGTCTGGTGTTCTTCATTGATGGTTCCTGGATTTTTATCTTTTTTCTTTAGCTGGGACAGCATTACTTGTTTCTTTGTTTGCCTTTTAGTCTTTTTTCACACTGTAGATTTTAATATTTTAAAGTGTTACCACAGAGATTGAGTCCCTGAGCTGTTTGTTCATTATATCTGTATCCAGCTAGTAATATCATGAGTGACACTAAATAATGAAAGCAAGCAAACCAAATGTCATATAATAAATATTTGACAAATGAAAAAAAAAACACCTTTGTTTCAATGCTTGGTCCAGTTTACACTGAACCTTTAGAGGAGCCCATGTTTAACAGTTCAGATTCTCTCATGTCTTTCTGCATCTCTCTCTTACTCTAAACATGTGCAGTAACTTTAAGGATTATTACTCATGACTTTCCCTCCAGGAGAGGATTTCATTTCTACTTTTATTAAGGCCTCCCTTTTCCAGTAACCACTTAAGTTCTTATAAACTGAGTTCTTAGAGAAAGGCCACATTTGAGCAAAAGGAAGTTTTGAGGAGGTAACTCTTAGGCAATATATAATACTAAGCTAAGTTTCAATTTCACAAGAACAAGGTTCATAAATACAACCATCTACATCAAAGGACTAGTCTTTCCTCCTACGCTAGGCACTGCCCATGTACTCTGGGGATTCTTGCCACTCTATTAGAGGATATAAAATAACTTCCCAGGATGGGAATTCAATATTCTTTTGGTTATTGTGTGGGTCTCCACCCACCAAGACAGTGCCCCATGACCACTTGAACATATTCATATGCCCTAGAGGCATGACTCAGGTGTACTCCTCCCCACACATCCCCCCTCACCTATACTATGTACCGGTGATCTTTCCTTGCCACAGTTGTGACCCTTCTGTGATGCAAAACCTCCTCAAAAACATAGCCACAAAAATAAAAATGATAAAAAAAAATAAAAATAACAAAACACAAAAATAAAAAATAAAATAAAAATAATTTTCAGTGTTTTTCATCACCATAAAATCTGTTATCTTTTAAGTACAGTGGCAATTTCTTCCATATGTTCCCCTAGTATCTTATTTTTTTTCTTTGTCTTCAAAGAAACTTTAGATTATAGAAAAGTCACATAGAAAAATTATATTTTGTGATATAACTCTTTGATACCTATCTCATTTCTGTTTCTGTATACTTTAAGTACTTTCTTCATGGTTCCCCTGGGGTTTATATTAAACAACATAAATTTATAACCTACTATGTCAAAAGTATAAAAACCTAACTTCAATAACATACATAATTTCTGCTCTTATACCACTCTGTTTCTTCTATTTACATTGTTTTGACTATGCATTGCCTCTTTATATTTTGCATGCGCATAACATGGACATATGATTATTTCTTATTCAAATGTATTAAAAATATTATAGAAACTAAAGAATAGGGTTACATGCTCAGAACACCATACTTTTGGGTTTTGCATTTACCCAAGTAGTTACCTTTACTGGAGATCTTCAGCTCTTCATACTGTGCCAAACTACTATCTACTGTCCTTTCCTTGCAACCTGAAGAAGTCCCTTTAGCATTTCTTACAGGACAGGTCTCCTGGTGATGAACTCTTTCAGTTTTTGTTTATCTGTGAATTTTTAAACTCTTCTTCATTTTTGAAGGACAATTTGCCAGATCAATAACTTTTGGCTGGTAGTTTTTCTTTACCTTAAATATGTCATACCATTGCCTTCTTGCCACCGTGGTTTCTGATGAGAAATCAGCACTTAGTCTTATTGGGCATCTCCTGCATGTGATGAATTGCTTTTCTCTTGCTGCTTTCAGAATTCTCTCTTTCTCTTGGGCATTCAGCCTTTTAATTAGTGTGTCTATTAGGGCTTATCCTGTTTGGAGTTCCTTGTTATTCTTGGACATGCATACTTATCACGCTTGTAAGATTTATGACATTTGGAGCCATTATTTCCTCTTTTCTCTCTGTCTGGAAATTCCATAATGCTTGTTGGTGCTCTTCGTGTTTCTTCACAAGGCCGTTAAGCTCTGCTCACTTTTTTTATTCCCTTCTCTACCTGATCTTTTGACTGTGTGATCTCAATTGCCCTTTTTTCTAACATTTCCAATCTCATTTCATCTAATTCACCTGCCTATTCAAATATGCTATTGAATAACTCTAGAGTAATTTTATTTTCCATTATTTTGTTTTTTTTTAATTCCCATAAGTTATGTTTTATTTCTTTTTAAACTTTCTAATTTCTTTTTCATGTATTGCTTCCCTTATATTCTTTAGTACTGTACCTACATTTAGTTTATTTCTATCCCTATTTTTCTTTCATTCCTTAAATGAGTGAGGATATTTTATTGCATATCTTTGATTAATTAGTTGCTCTACTGTCTGTGTTTTCATCCCAAGTGTTATTTTTCTTCCTTTCAATGAGTTATCTCTTCCTGTTCCTTTGTATGGCCTATGACCTTCTGTTGATTTCTGGGTATTTATTGCTTCGATGTGGTAACTCTGGAAGACAGGTTCACCCTCTTGCCTAGGGTTTGGTGTAGATTGGCTATGTGTTAAGACTCTTGTCAAAAATCTCAAGTCTGTACAACAGCTTATAAGGCACTAAATGAAGTGGGCCTGGCACAATCTCCCCTTGCTCAATCTGCTGGAGCCAGAATGACCTCCTGGATCAATATGTCTTTTCCTCAAAAGACTTTCCACTTGTTGTTTCATAAACTTGGAACATACTTGCCCCAGAAATCCACACAGCATGTCTTTACTACTTTCAGGTCTTTTTTGAGCTGTCATCTTCTCAGACAAGTCTTCCCTGACAACCCTATTAAAATTGCACCTGCCCAAAATACTTTCTATCCCCATTCCCTATTTTATTTTTTTCAATAACACCAACTGTCTGCCACTGTATGTTTGTATTATACTTGGTGTTTTACCTGTTTCCACCGACTAGAAAGTAAGGTCGAGCAGGATAAAGATTTTTGACTATTTTTTTTTTATTTTTATTTTTTTATTTTTAAAGATTTATTTATTTTATTACATATCTCCCCTTCCCCCCGCTGCAGCGATGCGCCGAGAGTGGTCACTGCGCAGGCGCGGCTTTCCCCGCTTGTGGGCGGTCTCTGCGTCTGTTCACGGCCGGCGCTTGATTCAGTTCTGCGCTCCATCCGCGGGCGACCTGCCCTGCCCGTGGCGGCTCTTGCCCACCCTGTCCCTGGCAGCTTTTTGCCCTGCCCACGGCGGCTCTGGCCCGCCCATGGCGGCCTGCCATTCTCAAGGCGGTCTGCCCGCTAGGAGAGGTCCCCGGGAATCGAACCCGGGGCCTCCCATGTGGTATGCCGGCGCCCCATCCACTGGGCTATCGAGCCGGCCCCATTTTTGACTATTATTCACTACTGTATCTTCAGTGTCCAGAACAGCATCTGTCATATAATAAATATTTGATGAAAAAAATACTCTTATTCAATCCTTGGTCTAGTTTATACTGAACATTTAGAGTAGTCTATATTTAATAGTTTGGCTCCTCTCATATCTGTGCATCTCTCTCTTGCTATAGGCACGTGCAGTAACTTTTAAGATTACTCTATTATGTGTGACTGTTTCCATCCAGGAGAGGATTTCCTTTCTTCTTTTATTAAGGCCTCCCTTTTTCAGTAACTACTTGAATTTTTATAAACTATTTTTCATATTTGAGATGTTGTATCAAATATATGTATCAAACACTTGCATAAAATTGGGAGAAAAACAGAATAATCTGTTCTAAGGCAGTGCAAATATTCAAATTGGGTTAAGAAAGAATATGAGCCTTTGTTTTCTGTGTGTTCCTCTGTGGGTCAAGAAGTTTACTTAGATGGAAGAATTCACATTGTGTTCCTTTGTAGCCAAAAGCATGGTCAACACAAGAAAAACACATATGAATTAATTTTTCAGTTTTAGTGTTATTTACTGCATACAAACAATTTATGCATTACAGAAATGACTGTATTAGAGTCATAAGTAAGTACCTATGATATTATAAGGAACTTTTTAAAATCAAAAATAGCATATCACCTTATTATATTTTTACCTTAGGAAAATAAATGAATACAGGCCAAACTAAGCAATATTGTCTTAAGATAATTTTATTATTTAAAATGCATTTTAGGTTATTTATGTATATTCGTTAAATTAACATTATTTTAGTAATAATCATTAAAATTATTTAACTGTATAATTTTACATTATCACAATGAGTGAATCTAAAATGTGTACTATGTGCTTTATATGCTATCAAGCAACCACGATGGGCAAGTAAAGTAACACTCAAAGAATGATCCATCTCCTAAAGTTCACCTTAATTTAATGTATTTGTAGAGATAATTAGAATACTAGATCTGCTCATTAACATTTCAAATCTCATTTAAATGTAAATTGTAATATTCTCTTTTTCTGCAACACTAAGTAGTGTCTTTCATGAGTAATATGTAATTAGTTCCCCATTAGTTATAAGAATGAATAAGGAGATAAATCAAAATCTGATAAGCGTCAAGGTAAAAATGGTAACCTATTTGGAAGGGAAAGTACAAAAAAATGCTATTTTCACTATAATTTCATTTGTAAAAATACAACCAATTCATATTTCAACAGCTCTTGTATTAATTGGTTTCCCTTGTGATAATAAACAGATATAGCTATAATAATTTTTGTAAGATGGTTTAAAAAGTTAGACTTAATTTTACAATACCCTTTCATAGTAACTCAGAAGAAAAAAATGTAAAATGCAATCCTTTGCTAAGGTATATACTATAAAGAATTGAAAAATCATTAAAAATTAAAATAATATTGGCCACATATAGAATGTACTTCTAAGGATATCATATCACTGCAAAAATAGATTTTTAAAATTAAAACACATAAGAATCTTGTTAATGTCCAATGAACTGACCTCTTTGATCTGTCTCACACCTACCCACATAACCATTTTGTCTAGTAAATACTACTTAATTTTTACAATGCTCTTTAAAAATATAGTTTTCTTAAGCAATTAGAAATGTTTTTGCCAATCCCTCATGCAATGATTTTGTATGTGAGTATATGTATATGTTAGAATTTGTGTGGTCAAGTGTATAAGTTCTAGGTGTATATATACTGATAAAATAAATCAGTATTTTGTTAATTCATTGGCTTACATAAAATATCGTCTCTCTGATATCTAATTTTCAATCTGTGATTATTGCTCCAATATACTAACTATTGGAGGTAATTACATAGTGTCATGGTTAAGAGTATGGGAGTCAGATTGATTATGATCACATCTTATCTACGTGACTTTATTCATGTCACTTATCATCTCTGTACTTTAGTTCTCTCACCTCAAAGTGAAAATATGATTTGTCTGCTTTGCAAGATTGTTTGTTGATTAAGTTGCTACATGTAAATTACTTAGTATATGTTAAGTGTACAAGAAATGCTATTTCATAATATTTCAATAGCGCTCAATGTTATTTAAAATATGTAAATCATGTATGAGTAAATGTCCTATCTCGTTTCATTAAATGTGGACGTGATCCTCAAATGAGCTTTTAGAATTACTTATTGATGTCAACTGGATGTCAAGAACTTAGAAGGGGCTGATTGTCAACTTCATATGACCTTCCTCTAGCACTCCTTCCCAATCTTGACTTCCATTTCAAAAACAGAAGTTCCTTTTCATTAGGTCTGTTTGTAGTTGGCATATATGCCAACCTAGGGTTGAAGCAAAGAGAGCTAACAAATGCACATAATGAAAATTATGGAATATTCCGGAAAAATAATCATATTATTCCTTTATCAAAAGCTCTGCCCTCAGCATCATGGTCAAACTGGTTGAACAAAGGACAGTGTCATTTGGTATTTTAGCTTTTCCAACTTCCCCTTTGAAGATGAAGTCTTATCTGGAAAAGCCATTAGTTTAAAATATGTAGCTATCATTTTACTCTTTGTTCTATTTGTTATATGTTATGTGCTACATTTGAAGGAATTTAATTATGCTAATGCTGTTAGGGCAACCATCTATTTTTTACCTGTTATAAAGTGCTTTGAGATAAATAGTCCAAAACTTATGAACATGACAGCATATACATATGAATTTTGTTATTTTGTCACTATAGAAAGAGTGTCTTATTAATTTTGTATTTTCATATTTTCCACTTAACCTTGGAAGATTATAGGTTCATGGTAGATAAAAAAACAAATATATATTGACCTCTTTGATAGAACTTGTTATTTTTATTAATTCCTAGTCCTAATATCTAGAGCAATTTTAATTAGAAACAAATGCAGCTGAAAGAATGACTTTTTCCATTGTATGATCACTGTAACATTTAATTTTGTCTTTGTTCTTCTTTCCTATTCCATTTTCAAGATAATTCCAGGGATACATGAAATAATAACTTTGGATCTACCTTCTAGCAATATTGCTCTGTCCAATATAGAAATTAACATAAGTTTAGGGCATTCCAATTGTGCTTGGTTATCAGAACTAACTACTGTGAAATTCCCACTGATTGATGAGCTGAAGTTGTACAATGAAGGGATGGCAAGCACAGTAAAAACAATGGGTAATGAAGCAAAGGTGTTGCTTCTATACATTAATGCTTTTCATGTATGCCTCAACCTTATATCTTGCAACCAAGCATGTCCTGTTGTTAAGGGACATAGAAGCTATAGTTGAAATATTGTGAAAACTCTATTATCTGCTATATAAACATTAAGGTTAAGTGTCTTGTGACTGCTTTTGTGAATTATGAACATAGACTCTATTAATACTAAGTCAGCAATCATGTAGCACACAGACTGATAATAGTAGTGAGATTTATGCAAAGACTCCAAACTTGATAAGAAAAGATTTATTGGATTAAACAACATGATGACCAGGGAAGCACGGGCAAAATTTTGATGCTGGAATGGTTACCATCTTACCCAAGTTTTGTGATAGTAAAAGCTTCATGGCATGAGAGGGGGAACAGACCATATCTATGGAATTTAGATGATAAATATGATCCTTGTGTAAATGATTAAATGGATAAAGAGAAAGCCAAAGTGATGGGGAAATGGCAAATAAAGCTCTTCTATTGCTGCTATAGAAATCATTGACAAAAGTGAAACCAATAAACAGAAGGAAGGATTCTCCAATCACATTCCTTTAAAGTTGGTATTTGAAACAAGAACTGGTTCGCATTACCATTCCTAAACATTTATGGGGATTAAAAAAAAACTATTGTAGTCATCATGTTAGGTCATGAGATAGTTAGTAAAAAAAAAGTTATTATCAAGGCTCAGGAGATGAGCAAATGATTCTATGCTTAAACTAGGGATTATAGTGCAAAAGAACTCTGACATTTAAAAAAGAATATAATTGGACTGAAGAATCTTTACTATTTTGATTCTTCAAATTAAATTATTAATGGTCTAAGGGTAACATATTAGATACCCCATTATGGAGGGCACTTTTTAATGAATAATTAGATGTGGTATCAAGCTTTTATTAATGTATTAGCTATCTACACCTGCCTAAAATATCACCACAAACCTAGTGATTAAAACACTTGTTTTAGGTCAGAAATCTGGTCATGGCTTAACTGAATTCTCTGCCTTTGGGTCTCTCACAAGTCTAAACTCTAAATATCACCTAAGGCCAGAATCTCATCTGAATGCTCTCCTGGGGAAGGATTTTCTTCCAACCTCTTGTAACTGCTGACATAATGTAATCTCGAGGTTTGTGGAACTGAAGTCATTAGTTACTTACTTGTTGTCAATTGTAAGTACTCATCACACACACCCTTCACTTTATATATTCAAGTCACCCAACCATAAAGTTACCAGAAAAGAGACAGAATTCAAATGGAGACTTGAGAAGCGTCAGACAGTACAGGACTTACAAGAGGCAATTGGCCTATATAATCCCATTGCTCACTTGACGTTAGAAGTATTTCCTAAATAATATGCCAAAATTTTCTCTGCTCCTTTGAATACACCAAAATTTAATGTGGATGGAACTCAGTAATGAGTTTTGAAATGGCTCTGATAAGCATGAGGTGAACTGAGATAAGGGTGCTATGTTATGAAGTGAGTTGATAGACAGTACATTGTGGGAACAGAGACTCAGGCACAACAGAGTCCCAGCAAATGGCCACTGTAGTAGTTTGTTATTATTTGTGAATTCCAAAAATAGATATTGGACTATATTTGTAAACTGGTCTCTTCCTCCAAGCATATTAGATTGTATTGGATCCAGAGGTTTCACTTTTACTTGATTAAATTATGATTAAGGCTTTTATTGGGCTACATCATTAGGACATTGAGTCTCTGCCCCCTTGATGTGTGGGGGCTCACAGAGAAAACTACATGGCAGAGGAGTTAGAGTTACTTTGCATCAGCACACCTTTGGCTGACTAATACATCCACTTTATTACCTGCACAACACAAAGGATCCTAAAGAGCAGGGGAAAGAGCCCATTGTGCCTGATTCCCTGGGGAGGTCAGCTGAGCAGATTGGTTTCAGTGGATGGCAGCTCCACATGCCCTGCTTCACATTGCAGATGAGAGACCAATTGTAGCTGGTCCCCCAGGGACGCCAACTACTTGGCAGCTCTGCATGCCTCATTTTGCATCAGAGATGAGGGATGCCTGCACTGCCTGAGTGCTGGACTTTCATATACTACAGGGGAATGGGACTCTACAAATGAGCAAACTTTGTATCCAGGCAAGAAGCTGAGGCTGTTTAAGATTTAATGTCTTCCTTGGATGCGTGTGGTCTCTTGTGAAACAGAAATATACTGAAACAAAAAAGAATAGAAACATAAGAAACACCTGCATGCAAACAGCCATAGGGGACTAGGTGGAAGGTAGGTGAGGGCTGGGACATGGCTGCTCAGAGTCCATGACTTCCCCTACATATGGTGGTCACATATCATCGTTGTCTCATCATTTAATTTCCAACATAGGTGATTGACAGGAGCCTTATTGCCACACAGATATGGTTTTAGTATGGTACAACAGGCACAGTTTCCATACCTTCACCAAACTTCAAAAAAATGAGAAATATGGTTTTGTGCATGGGAAGGCAGAGGGCTTAATATTTTGTGAAAAGAAAATATCTCAGCTACATGCACGGCATAGAAAAAAGCTGCACACTTGACCAGTGCTTTTCTTCGCACTCTCTGGACTATGGTTTGTTCCTTTTATAGAACTGCATAATGTCAACTAGCTTAACTAAAGATGATCTGTTTTCTTCAATAATATATTTACATATTAATAATGAGGACTAAACTTTGTCTACAATAGAGAGAATATAATATATTTTATTTAGTGATATATATCCTATTAGTAGTCTGTGTTTAATAACAGTGTTTCTCAGAATAATAATGGGATCTTTCTCTTAAAACACACCTAGGGAAATATTCTTTCATATTTGAATAATTTAATATAAATTAAGAATACTAATTTCTTATGTATTTCTAGTTTCTAAGGCAAATATATGCTATAGAAGATGTGTCCATTTTAAAGTTTAAAACAGTTTTAGAAAGTGTCATGTAAATTATTTTCAATGACAGCATGGAAGAAATACTGAATTGTGATTCAGGAAGATGATATTATTAATGGTCTGTCATTAATTTTTGGTATGCTTGTGCACATGTCACTTAAAGTCTCTGAGCCTCAGTGTTCAAACGTACAAAACAAAGATAATGGCCTGAGCTGTCTTCAATGTCTTTAAAATATATTCTAGACCAATTATAAATAGCTCAAATATAAAATTTGACATATTGATTGAAAGAGTGCCTTGAATCTTTTAATTTCTTAGTATTAACTACATTTCAAACAGCATGGAATAATCCTGTTAGATCTTGAGTACACACATACATAAACACTAAAACTGCTAACAGTGTTTTACAAAAAAATTTCTCTGCCATTTTAACTGGATAATTTAAACTCAAATAAATGTTTATGTATGAAGAGAGGCTTGCCAGTTTGTATTTCTTCTAGAAATTCATTTTTATATTTTCAAAAAACCCAATGTTTAGCCATAAGAGGATAGCATTATCTGTCCTACCATCTGTTAGGGAATATACTGTAAGTATAACTCTGGTTATTGCTGGAAACAACAGTTTGAAATTATACCTGTGAATTTTTTATGTTGATTTTTCAGCTACAAACATTTTTACTAAAAGTGTTAGTTTGCCTTTGGATACAACTTCTACACCTAGATTCATTTTAATATTATTCATTTTTGAAACTGCTCAAAAAATGAAGAAAATGGTCTAACAACTCAAAGGCCATTATATTTCAATACAAATGAACTATTTTCATAAGACTGCTATTGTGGTTTTGACATGATAAAATAAACAAATATAAACTTTAATCTTTTTTTATTAGACTGGTTATAGGTTTACAGGAAAATCATGCTGAAAGTATAGAGTTCACTTATACTCCCCCTACAACCCTAAAATACATAGTTTTCCTGATTACTAATATTTTGAACTAGTTTGGTACCTTTGTTACAACTGATGAAACAATATTATTATAATTATACTATAATTTATAACCACAATTTGCATTAGGGTTCACACTTGTCTTATTAAATTCTATGAAATTTTTATTCAAGTAATGTATATACAATTTAAAATTTCCCGGTTTATTCACTTTCAAGTAATATACTCAGTAGTATTAATTACATCACAAAGTTGTGCCACCACCATCCATTGGCAAAATTTGGCATAACCATAAACAGAAATTCCATACCAATTAAGCTTACAGTCTTCATTTTCACCCCCATCCAGCCCCTAGTAACATTTATTCCAGTTTCCAACTTTGTGAATTTGCATATTATACTTATGTCATGTAAGTGAGATCATACAGTAATTGTCCTTATCTGTCTGGCTTATTTCACCCAACATGATGTCTTCCAGGTACATCCATGTTGAAGCATGCATCAGAACATCTTTCATTTTTTACAAATAAATAATATCTCATTGTATGTATATGTCACATATATTTATACATTCATTTGTTGATGGACACGTGAGTGGCTTCCAACTTTGGGTAATTGTGAGTAATCCCTCTATGAACTTCAAATTTCAAATATCTCTTTGAGACAATGCTTTCAATTGTTGTAAACTTTATTTTTAGAGAAGTTTTAGATTTAGAGAAAATTGCACCAAAAGTATGGGGAATTCCCATATAAACCCCCACATCCCCACACATGGTTTCCCCTATTATTGACGTCTTAGATTAGTTTGGTACATGTGTTACAGTTGATGAAGCAATATTGAATTATTACTACTAACAAAAGTCTATAGTTTACATTATGGTTTACACTTTGTGCTGTACAGTTCCATAGATCTTGACAAATACATCATGTCATATGACCATTGTTGCAGTATCATAGAGAAGAATCTCATTACCCCAAATATGCCCTGTTTTCCACCCATTCATCCCTTCCCCTCCTTTCTGAACCCCTGGAAACCACAACCCTTATATCAATTTAAAAATTTCTTCCACTAACTCCAGATAATAACTATAGTAACAATAAATCTGCTTTGGTCTATGGTTATACTACCCCTGTATGATTGTTCATACCTCAGTCTTGGGGGATCTCAGATGATGTCTGCTCTGACTGCTTGGTATAAACCTAGAAATGGGATTGCCAAGTCATATGGTAATTCTATACTTAATTTAATAAGGAGTTGCCAAACAGTTTTCCATAGTGGCTGCAGCATTTTACATTACCACCTACAATGTATAAATTTTCCTATTTCTTCACATCCTCTCCAACACTTATTTTCCATTGTTTTGAGAGCATTCATTTGGGGCCGGCTCAATACATTTGATTGGGTATGAAATGGTCTCTTATTGGGGTTTTGATTTGCATTCCCTCATGGATAATGACATTGAACATGTTTTCATGTGTTTATTAGTCTTTTGTATATCTTCTTTGTAGAAAAGTATAATCAGGACTTTTTCCTATTTTTGAACAAGTTTCCTTGTCTTTTTTGTTCTTGACAGTTCTTCATGTACTGTGGATATCAACCCATTATCAGATATGTGGTCTCCAAAGATTTCTCCCATTCTGTAGGTTGTCTTTTTACATTCATGATGAATTCTTTTGAGATGCTGTGGTGGTATGGAGTTGTGTGTACCCCCAGAAAACATGTTCCTAAATGTAATATTTTGCTGAGGCTACTTCAGGTAAGGTGCGACCCAACTCATTCAGGAAGAGTCTTAATCCTCTTTCTGGAGTCCTTTATAAATGGAACAAATAGAGCAAGAAAGAGGAGAAAGCCACAGAAGCAAGAATCTGGAAGCCACAAAACGTGGCAGAGAAAGGAGAGAACAGGTGATGGCACCACGTGCCTCGCCATGTTGCCGAGAAGCCAAAGATCACCTTCGGGCAGTCTTCAGGAAGAAAGCATTGCCATGATGATGCCTTGATTTGGATATTCTCACAACCTCTAACTGTAAGCTAAGAAATTCCCATTTGTTTAAAGCCAACCCCTTTCATGATACCTACTTTGAATAGCCTAGGAAACTTAAACAGATACACAAAAGTGTTTTTATGTTTTGTTTTTGTTTTTTAATTTTTATGAAATCCCATTTATCTACTTTTTCTTTTCTTGTTAATTCTTTTGATATAATATCTAAGAAACCACACACAAAAAAAAACTCATAAGAAACTCTTGCACAAGGTCCTTAAGATGAGTACCTGTTTTTTTTTTTCTAGGTGTCTTACTATTTTGTTTCTTTTAAGTCCTTGATCCATTTTGAGTTAATTTTTTTAATTTTCATTTTGTGTGATCCACAGTCTGTCTTTTTAAAAATATATACTCTTTAAATGTTTTAAAAGATACTTAGATTACATAAATGTAACATCAAAAATATAGGGGATTCCCATATGCCCTGCTCCCTACCCCTTCCACATTTTCCCACTTTAACAACATCCTTCATTAGTGTGGCATATATGTTATAATTGATGAACACATTTTGGAACATTGCCACTAAGCGTGGATTATAGTTTACATTGTAGTTTACACTCTCTGCTGCACAATTTTGTAAATTATGACAAGATATATAATGTCCTGTATCTGTCATTGCAGTGTTGGTCAGGATAATTCCCAAGCCCCAAAAATGCCCTCATGTGAGGTAAGGGTCTACATATATTTTGTATAAAATGGCCATTAAGTTATCTCAGCCACATTTGTTGAAGAGATCTGGCTTCTTATGATTATGATTTCCCCACTGATTGGACTTGGCAACCTTCTCAAAAATCAATATGGCATAAAAAAACTTGAATAGACATTTCTCTAAAGAGGATGTACTAATGGATAAAAAGCACATGAAAAGATGCTCAACATCATCAGCTATTAGGGAAATGCGATCAAAATCACATGAGATGTCATTTCACATCCACTAGAATGGCTATTATTTTAAAAATGAAAAATAAGTATTGAGGTGGAAGTGGAAAAATAGGGACACTCGTATATTGTTGGGAATGTAAAATGCTGCAGTCAATATGGAATACAGTTTGGCAATTCCTAATTAAATTAATATAGAATTGCTATGTGACTTAGGAATCACACTTCTAGGTATATCCCCAAAATAATTGAAAAGAGGGACTTAAAAAGATATTTTCATAATGATGTATGCCCTTTATCATGTTAAGGATGTTTCCTTCTAATATTATTTTTCTGAGTGCTTTTATCAGAAAGGGATACTGGATTTTGTCAAATGCATTTCCTCCATCAATTGAGATGGATCTCCTTTCATTCTATTAAGGTGGTATATTGCATTAGTTGATTTCCCAATGGTGAACTACCCATCCATTCCTGGGATAAATCCCACTTGAACATGGCATACAATTCTTTTAATGTTGGATTTGGTTTGCTGATATTTCATAGAAAAATTTTGCATCTATATTCATGAGGGATATTGGTCTGCAATTTCCTTTCATATGATATTTTTATCTGGTTTTGGTCCTATGGTGATACTAGACTAATAGAATTGGGATATGTTCTCTCCTCTTCAAATTTTTGAAAGAGTTTGAATAGTATTGATGTTAACTTCTTCTTGGAATGTTTGGTAAAATTAACAAATGAAGCCAAGTCTCAGGCTTTTCTTTTTGGGGTGGTTTGGATTATTGATTTGATAGCTCTACTTGTTAGTGGTCTGAAGGGAACTTTTCATGCTTCGTAAGTCAGTGCAGGTGTTTGCATGTTTCTAGGAAATTGTCTCTTTCATCTATATTGGGTAATTTGTTGGCCTACAGTTGTTCATATTATCCTTTATATTTCTATGTGGTCAGTTGAAATGTTCAACTTTACAATTTTAAGGAATAACCATTTTGTAGTTTTTATTCAATATCCATGGAAGTATAATGAAATCATGCTATGTGGGAAAATAGGGTTATATATTAGTCTATGAAATGATTTGTGTATTGTGCATAGGACCTCTGAACTGACACATTTAATATACCAAGAAAAATTTTTTTAAATTCTATTAAGTACACTAATTGTTGAAGGATACTAGTTCTCTGGTATAAGACTCTTTTCTAAAGCAAGTCTTTTTAAATCAGTAGTTTTTATTGAGCTGTGCCAAGTTATCCACTTCTTCTGTTCCTTGTTTCCATTAAAATTCCACATTCATTCCAACTGCTGGTATTGTGTAGCTCTTTCAATGGACTTTGCCCTCACTACTTGACAGGAGCTTTATTATAAACTTTCTAAAAATCTTGTTAATCATAAAACCAATTAACTTGCTACTTGCTCTTAGGATGATAACCTTTGAGTTAAAAAAAACACATGATTCTGACATATTACACAAAAAGTTACTGATTTCACTATACCTTTGTTTTCCCATCTTTGTGTTTATATTAGGATTCATATTTTGTACTTTCTAAAGTAAAAATGTGACACTAATTGTTTTTCTCTTTACATTTCATTGAAAGAAAACTGTTTCTCAGCCAATTTCCATTAATTGCTAACTTTCTTTCCCCAAAATTGCCACTTTTTCCTTTTCCTAGTTCTCTCCTGCCAATAATCTATTGTTTACCCCTTCTGCCCATAAGAGTATAATAATAGTTTTAGGTGAGCCGTAAGATTAATTTATGCATTGGAAGAAAATTTCAAGGTTTTCTAAGTTTATTTAAGGTTTTAATTTGCTATATGTATGTATATTGATATGGAACTAATTATCTTTGCTACAATTATTTATTATACCATACCTAATTCTAAATAGCTGAATCAGTGATATGATGCAAAAAATGATTAATATTAGTATACGTTAACAAATGCCTTATTATGATCATGTGGTCAAGGTAGTTTCTTAAACTATTAATAGTGTGGAAATTTAACCATCAGATATGAAAAGGGGTAAGTGGTATGTGTGTGTGGGGGGGGAGAAGACAAATGTTATCCGAACATGAACAGAAGTAAGAGAACCACCTCATGGAAACTGTGATCTTTAATCAATGGACACCTCTAAAGTTCAATAAACTTCCAAAAAAGGAGCTGAGGCAACTTCACTCACATTCATTTCATTTTCCTCCTGGTTCTCCTTTTGGCCATCAACCAGCAGAGAACAGAAAACTAGACAGCCTTTTGATTCAGATAAATATTTCATTCTTCAAGTATTTAGGTGGAGGTGGATTGATGGAAGATATCTTGCACATCATACCACTTTTGTACCACAACATCAATTGTCCTCTCCTCGGCTGAAAAAATTGGGGTATAAATGATACATAAAAAGACCTATCAGCTCCTACATCAGCATGGTTTAATAGCAATTCAGTCACATATTTTCCAGAAACCTAAAGTGTTAATTACCATCCTGTTCTTCATATATGACAAGAGAATTAAAAGGTAGTGTAATTAACTTCACACACAGCTTTCACTGTCCCCACTGCTTTAACTGCTTATGAGTCTACATTGGTAATTGTAGCTGTTTCCTTCTGTCAGTCTTTGCATATTCCCCTTAGCTTCTACCAGCACTACCCTAACAGGGCTTTTTACCTGGTGGAGTTACTAAAACATTTATTCCTGAAGGAGTTGTTTCTCTGATGATCTGGTCTTTATCTTCTCAGTTATCCAGGATTGACCAGGATTTTTGAGCAAGGAAGTACTACTAGTTGTCCCAGTGAATCCTCTGGGTTTCAGATACTGTCCTCCATTCCCACAATATCTAGCAGCAATCCACTAGAAGCTTAGAGTTACAAGGCCCTAAACAGTCCAAATTATGGTACCATAAATCTGTTGCCATGTGTTGCCACAAGTTGAAGCAAGATGGTGGGAGATGTCTAAGAGGGTTCAGCCTTCCTCTTTCCTCTTAAGCCTCTGTGGGTCCAGCTTCTTCCAGTCTCAGTTGTAGGCTGTTATGAGAGCTCATCTCTCTTTGTTGGGCTCATTTCTTTCTAGGCTTAGTTGCTCTGTTCGTGTCACAAGATCAGCTGTAAACTATCAGGCTAATGGCTCATCTCTCTTCCCAGGGCCTCTGGATCCTCTTCCGTGTCTATGGAGCTCTTTCTATTTTATCCTGTGCTTTTACTTCTATGTGAGTGTCCATTTTTATAGCCCACCAAGGAGGTGGGGACTCAACCATGCACACTTTATTGATATGGTGGGATTAAAGCCCTAATCTTGATTTAATCAAGTAAATGTAAAGCCTTTGAATTTAAGTCAATCAAATGGCATCATGCTCAAAGGAACAGATCAGCTTACAGACATAATCAATATATCTTTATAGAATTCATAAATAATATCAATCTTCCACAATGTCCTTTTCTTTTTGAGGTATTGGCAGTAGGGGATTGAACCTGGGACCTCATATGTAGGAAGCTGGTGCTCAACCACTGAGCCTCATTGGCTCACCTGAGTTGGTTTTTTTTTGTTTGTTTTGCTTGTTGTCTGTTGTTGTTATTTAGGAGGCATTAGGAACCCAGCCCAGGACCTCCCATGTGGGAATCAGGCTCCTAATTTTTAATATTGTTAGTTTCATCCATGTTTTTGTGTTTATCTACAATTTCTTTACCTGTGTTGCTGTATAATATTCCATTATATGAATAAACCATAATTTATTTAACAGTGGATTGACTTTGGGCCTGTTTTCACTTTTAAGTTATTATGAATAATACCATTATGAACATTCTTATAAATGTCTCTTGGTTCACTTGTGCATGCAATACACTTGGGTATATGCCTAGGAATGGAATTGCTGAGTCATAGGTTGCAAGTATTTTTAATTATAGTAGATATCACCAAATATTTTTCCCAAAGTATAGAAAATCATGTAAAATCCTCCCAGCAGGTTGTGATTTCTCTGAGGCTTTCCTCTACTCTACCTCCTCTCCAACACTTTAATTGGCAATCTTCTAATTTTATACTGGCTGTTGAGTTTCTATTAGCTTTTCCTTGTGGCTTTAATTTTCATTTTCCTAATAATTAATGAAACTGAGCCCCTTATCATATTATCATTTGGCTACATGGATAGCCACTTTTGTTAAATGACTGTTCACTTTTCTTCCCAATCCTGTACTAGATTAACTTTTAATTTTAATTTTATTTATATTTACTAGTTGGGTGATTTGCACATAGCTTTTCACTTTGAAATTTTTCTTTTCATTCTCAGCTTTTTCTTAATTTTTATGTATCTACATTTATCAATGTATATTGTTTAGAAATATAGGTCTAAAAACAGAAGTGACGTTACTTTAAAGTGATTGTCTTTGAGTTAGAGCAATTAGAGGTCAGTATGAATGGGAGAGGGAAGCTTGAATGCCATCTAAAATTTAAAATTCTTTAAAAATCAATATATTACAACCTCTCCTTCCCAGAATGACAGAAGGAAGGAAGTCATTACACAAGAATAGTTCTTTGGAAACTTGATAAATGGCTTTAAAATCCACTCAGTTGCTCAAGTCCAAAACCTAGGAGGTCAGCACTGCTCTTTCTCTCTCCTTTCTCTTTCACAATTAATCATGTGTAATTGTTCTGGTTCCATTTTTAGTCTACGTGTAATTACCTCCAAAACATCAGATAAAAAGGTCAATGTGGCTAAGCATAAAACAAATAGTGAAAGTGGCATTATATGAGTTCTCAGAAGTTGGCTTGGCCAGATTTTACTGAACCTCATTTATCATGGCATAAGTTTGGGGTATAATCTAATCAGAAAAAAAATATGGTTTATAAGTGTACTTTAGATGTTTTAGTCAGACAACATATTAGCTCAAATGTCACCTTCACAAAGAAACAATTCATATCTGAAGAATCTAAAGTGTAATATATTTATTTAAAACAATACAGTGATTGCTTTCTACTATATAACTTTGTTTTATTGTCTACATAGCACTTACAGCTACTTGGAATATTTTTTTCAAATTTATGTGTATACATTTATTATCTGTATTACTCTCTAAAATGTAAATTCTATGAGAACAGATTTCCATATATTTTTACACCACTTTGAATACACAGATGGTATTATTATAATGTAAAATTTTTATATTTATTATTGCTACTTATTATTAATAATTGATTATAATTAATTAATTGTGATGTTAGTTTCTCTTAATTTTCATCAATTATAAAAATTGAAAGTGAAAACTGTTTCATGATTTTACATTGGTACCTAACTACACCTATGTTTCAGCATTATGGCTGATAGGACTAGAAGTGCACAAAAAAGTTTCAGTTATTCTAGCTGATCTGAAGATTAATTGGAGGTATATAAGGTAATATCCAAGATTGAAAACCTATGTTAGTGTGCCAGTTTGAAATTATTTTATGAATCCCCAAAAGGGAAATATTATTTTTGTAAGCTAATCTATTCCTCTGGGTATGGTACCCATTGCTTGCATTAAATTCTGCTGAAGGGCCTTTGATCAGATTACTTGATAAGATTGATTTAGGGCTTTTGATTGGACTACACAGTGAGGTGTGACTCAGATTGTGTCTCTGCCCCATGCTGGGTCTAATATAAATAAATATTCATTCAGACATTCATAGGAAGAGAAAACTCTGCCATTTTTTATCCTGCCATGTGACAGAAAGGAGAGGCTCAATCAGCTGAGGCCTGGGGAGAGCTGAACTTGGGAAAAGAGCAGAACAGCAAGATCGATACAGGAAGTCTGAAACGTAATAAGCCCTATGCCAGGAGAGAGAGGACTACAGGATTTCTTAAGCCCAAAGCCCAGATAGGCTGGGTCCAGGGAGCAGCTCAAGAGGAAAGGGTGAGCCTGGAAAGGAAGGCTGAAGCCTGGGCAGAGATCGGCAGCCATCTTGCTTACAATGTGGCAACACGTGAGGATCAACAATACCTGACTTTAGTGAGAAAGCATCTCTGATGGTGCCTCAGTTTGGACTTTTCATTGTCTTGGAACTGTAAACTTTTACCCCAAACAAATGCCCTTTATAAAAGTCAACAGATTTCTGTACTTTGCATGGGCAGCCCTTTGGCAAAATAGAAAGGTAGAATTGTATTTAATGTAAAAATATTTTAACCAACCTTTTTTAGCAACCCAATATGTAATGTAAAGTTTTAAATCAAATAATGACTGGACATAAAGCAGA
The DNA here is from genome assembly GCA_004027955.1 of Chaetophractus vellerosus. Lineage (NCBI taxonomy): Eukaryota > Metazoa > Chordata > Mammalia > Cingulata > Chlamyphoridae > Chaetophractus > Chaetophractus vellerosus. The sequence goes on from PVKH010001847.1 coordinate 27,947, forward strand.
CGGCCACAGTCATGGTTATCACATTATCTAAGCAATCTGTAGAACACTATTTTCATGAGCGTGAACTATTACTTTAATTTTTGTCAACATCTGTGGTTTTCCATTAGAGTATAACCTGGCAATAAAAAGAAGAATGCTGCATCCCAGGATTCCTTTTTAAAAATTTTTCTCATACAGCATATTTAAAATAAAGCAAGATGATTGCACTTTCATTAATCTGGCAGACTGACAAAGGAATGTTCATGGTTCTCATCTTTGGTTATGTTATTTCCAAGTACCCAATTATCTTTTTACTGTATGTGGAATTGAAAGGTACCACTTGTATTTAGAAGGAGGGAAAAGAGACGTGTTAACGGTGAATAAAGGATTCATCTAATGAATGCTAATCCTCTCTTTCACAGTATTCAAGTATATATAAAGTCATATGTTCCAATAATAGATATTTACATATAAGAGTAATACAATTAGTATTTCATGGGATAGAGATAGAGAAATATAACTCACAGTGAAATAGAAGTGACTTCACATAAAATAATTCCTCATATCTATTTTTATTTCCTAGAATCTGTTAGATATCCTTGTCAAATAATCTCTCAAATTCAGATCGGTTATTATTACTCTTTAGCCTTCCCTACTTTTCTTTTTGCAAACCATTTAGTAAAATTACTTATTAATTTGCATTTCTAAAAATTTTCATAAAAAATTTTATTATTGAATGTATGCCAATGGTATTAGTCAGCGAAAGGGGTGCTGATGCAAAATATCAGAAATCTGTTGGCTTTTATAAAGGGTATTTATTTGGAGTAGAAGTTTACTATCGCCAGGCTGTAAAGCTTAAGTTACTTCCCACACCAAAGTCTGTTGCCATGTGTTGGAGCAAGATGGCTGCTGACATCTGCAAGGGTTCAGGCTTCCTGTGTTTCTCTTTCCCTGGCTCGTTTCTCTTTGGGCTCAGCTGCTCTTCTCTCTCCACAAGGCCAGCTGTAGACTATCAGATGAATGGCTCA
>PVKH010001848.1:0-28949 GCA_004027955.1 Chaetophractus vellerosus
CAGCCAAAGGGGTGCCTTTGCAAAATACCAAAAATAGGTTGGTCTTTATAATGGTATTTATTGGGGATAGAAGTCCACATTTACCAGGCCATAAAACATAAGTTTCTTCCTCACCAAAGTCCATTGCCACGTATTGGAGCAAAACAGCTGCCGACGTTTGCCAGGGTTCAGGCTTTTTGGGTTCCTCTCTTCCCAGGGCTGTGTTTCTCTCTGGGATTAGTGCCTCTGTTTCCTCCACAAGGCCAGCCGTAGATTATCAAGTGAACGGCTCACTTCTCTTCTCCCGGGGCATTCTCTCCAACATCAGACCTGCTTCTCAAATCTGCTCCCTCTGTCCTTTGCCTTGCCTTTTATATTCGATTCCCCCATCCACCAAGGGGTGGGCTCAACGCCCTACTGACATGGCCCAGTCAATGCCCTAATCATATCATAATCATGCCCAGATTAACAGGTCAGTTTACAGGCATGTTGAATATCAATTTTTGGAATTCATAATTACATCAAATTGCTACAAAGGATATTTATTTGGGATAGAAGCTACAGTCATAAGGCCCTAAAGAGTCCAACTCAAAGTTACTTCCTCACCCAAAGTCTGTTGCCATGTGTTGAAACAAGATGGCAGGCAGATGTCTGCAAGGGTTCAGCCTTCCTTCTTCCCTGTTAAGGCTCTGTAGGTCCAGCTTCTTCCAATCTCAACTGTAGGCTGCCATAAGGCTCATCTCTCTTCCAAGGACTCATTTCTTTCTGGGCTCAGCTGCTCTGCTTTCTCCACAAGGCCAGCTGTAAATTATCAGGTGAAGAGCTCAGCTCTCTCTGGGGCTGCAGCATCACAAAAACTAAAACTCTCTCCTCTGCCTTGTTGGCCTACTAATGTGGCCAAATCAAAGCCCTAATCATAATTTAATGAAGTAAAAGTGAAACCTCTGAATTTCATACAATCCAATACACCCAGGGGAACAAGCCAGTTTTCAAACAATCCAATATCTATTTCTGGAATTCATAAACAAGGCCAAAGTGCCACACATGGTAAGAGAGATAGTCTGGAGTTGTGAGGTGACCCTGGCAGTTTTAGACTTTTTACTCTGCCATATTGGTTAGCAATGTATCTATTTATTTTTATAAGATAACTATAGAACTATTGCTGCTTATATGATAGACTTCAAAGAAGGAAGGATAAGAATAAAGGAGCTGGGGAACTTTTTGTCTTCTGGGTTTTCATTGGGATGGAAATTAGTTCCCAGAACTTATTCAAACAATGTCCCCGTGTTTTCTGTTGGGCAGCACCAGGTCACGGGTCCTCCCATAAAGAATAATTGAGAATAGAGAGTGGTAGTACATGACTGGTTTAAATAAAAAGACTTGTCTCCCGGATATGGACAAAGGGTTTTACATTCCACCAAGCACATTGCCCAGTCGACACCTGCACCGAATTAGTTTTCTATTAGCAGAGATAAGAGGAGGAAAGTGGTGTTAGGGAACACAAACAACTGTGACTTCCACAATGTTAACTTAGAAAGGTCATGTGGCTATTAGTTGGCAGAGCCTTGAATGGAACCCATGTCTTCTGACTCAGTGCTTTAGGTTTTTTCACTCCCAGTTAGACTATAAGCTCAGTCTGTTCACACTCTTTTGTTTAGCAGTATATGCATGGAATCTCTAGTATAGACTTACAGAGTAAGTACATGTAGAAGAAATGGAATGAACAGAATAGATACACTAAAATGTTTCTCTAGAATGTTGTGTCATGTGTTTTCTTTCACAGTTTTTCAATACCCCTCTTAAGTTAGTCCTATACAGGTGAACACACTAATGAATTTCAGTTCTTTGATTATAAAACATGGAGTTAAACCATATGATTTCAATGGCCTTTAGTGCCTCCCAATAGCAGATGTAGTCTCACTGTACCTAAAAAATGGATTCATATTCCTAATCCATAGACTTCTGAGGATCTTAATAATTATGAAAAATGCATCACGTCAGAATCAGTATAAATACACTATTATGAAATAACTTATTTTTAAGCGATCTAGCCTTATTGGAGTTTGCAATCTTGACCAAACACCAAATTAATGTATAAAAGGAGTACAGATCTCCTCTATAGAGCTTTCCCTTGGTTAACCTCACTCCATACTGATTACTCCTTGGCTTTGGCTTTGACTTATTCTATGTGAAGAAGATTGTCTAGAAGCATGGAAAACGCTTGGGCTTTTATTGGTTTCAGTCTTATCTCTATCACTAACTCAACAAGTGGACTTAATAAACCACATAATCTTTCACAACCTCTGTTCCTTTCCCCTTACAAAGAGACTAATTATATTTACCCTATCAACTTTGGAGGAGGAAGATATTTAATTATTTTTTTAAAAGATCATATGTGATAATAAATACACAGTGCCTGGCACATAAGTAACATTAAGTTATTTTTAATAATCCATTGCACTTCTGACACCAATGAAATAAGTTGCTTATTTATCATGTCTCTTAAATCATCTTTAAGATCCCAGAGATCAAGATACAAAACAATATACTTCTTTACCTTTTATACCCAGCACATTGCTAAATTACTAAATATATGTTTAAATAATGAAGAAATATCTGAATAAATAGAGTACACATTCTGGAACTCATATAAAGAAATGAATAGGTAACACTGAACTTTAAAAACATTTTGGGTCGATGGTTCCAAAACCATGGATTCTGACTTATTATGAATCTAATAAAATTGTATAGAAAACCCTAAGAAAATTCATTTTTTCTTTTTTTATTTAAAAAAATATTTATTTTTTTATCAACAACTTTATTTTAGCTTTTATTTTTTCTATTAAACTAAAACAAGAAGAAATAAACAAAGGAGCATAAAAAGAATTTAATCTCTGAAGACTGAGAGCTCCTTGATATGAAATTCAAAGAGGTTAGCCAGTACAACCTCTCATGAAACATGGGATAGAAAACTATCAGATTTAGCCAGAATGTTCTGAGCAGGGGCCTAGAGATTTGTATTTTCTACTCAAGTATCTCCAAGGAAGATGTATGATATATATATGTGTGTGTGTGTGTGTGTGTGTGACTCAAGCATCGGCCTAAGGGAAAGAAGCTGGGGGCTCTCTACTTGTGAACAATGGGCTTCATTTTGTAGGTTTGTTCTAGTGGGCAATGGGCTTTATTTAATCACTGAAGAACAGCACCTATTCTTCCATTCCTGCCCCCAGGACATACCTGGCATGAAATGAAATAGGTAGGCCTATAGGCGCCGTTCAATAAATGGTGGATAATGTCTTCTCTAACTTTTGGAGCAGTCCTACTGAAATACAGGTCTCATTATTTTTATTTTGCAGATAATTAAATAGAGGCTCAGATAACATTATGTAACTTTAGCATCAAAAAGATGGGATTTGAATCATAGTTTTGTCACTTTCTAACCATGCATCCTTAGGCAAAGCCTGTCTTCCTTCTTCTATACCATAACATGTCCATTCTCCCCTTCCACAGGCAGCCAACTTCAAGGGAACTCAATTTTGTGGAAGCTGTATGTCTATTATCCTATCTCTACTCTTGGACTGTACAGACCAGACACCAATCAGCATGGAGATCTCTGCAGGTTTACTCCAGTCACATCAGGATTCACACGCTTGCTCTTGTGTTGGTAGTGCCAAGGGAATTTAAAGCTCATTCTTCTGCTTATGCAAAGCTTAAACTCATAAGCCAGGACAGTGTTCCAAATTTTCATAAATGATTTGTCTTTTTGATTAAATTTTAACTGATATTCCAAAAAAACTGAGAAGCTCTCACTATAGGTCACCTTGGATAGAGCAGAGCCCAACATCATAGAAAGTTTTTCCTCAATCTTTTCAGATCATCAAACTAAATAATGAATCTGAAGTTTCCTGATGTCTTTCCTGCCATGAGGTTTAAATTAAACATAGTCTCCCTTGGGTACCATTCAAACAAATTCTAATGACAGCGTAAAAATATTGAAAGGAGCTAAATGAGATTCATTTATTTAAATATACATAACTATATATGTACTAACTTCACTTTATTGAAATGGGAAGGAAAGAGCTAACTTCAATGTTAATATCATTCTCTCACTGCTTGGTTTTATATAAATGCCAATAATTCTGAAGTTTTGCAAGATGGATATTTATAATTACTGCAGATTTCATTAGCTAAAAAGCCAGCATTAGAAGGTAAAAATTAGATTTTAATGAACAATTCTTTGGAAGGATGCCATGAATTGGTATCTGGAGGATATAATCATGCCTTAAAATCAAGCGGATTAAATGAGTACAGGAAAGGACTAGATAGACTAGAGATTAAAATAACTTCAAAGGTAGACCCCTCTTAAACTACTCTTCCCACCCCTGGGGAAAAAAGAAGTAGAAAGAAAAGAAATGAGAAAGAGTAAGAAATATGTGCTTTATAAATGTAATTTGTGTTTTCATGCTTTACAGTTGGTGGGGAAAACTTGAGTTGACAATTTTTACAGTTGTGATTCCACACAGCAAATCAAAGGCTTTGTAAGGAACAATATAGATTTGCAGTGTCTGGTGCTGAAATCCAATGACCTCTGGGATTTTATGTATCAATTTGACAAGGCTGTGGTGCCCAGTTGTTTGGTCAAATACTAGCCTAGATGTTTCTGTGAGTAAAATCTACAATCAGTTGGCATTAAATAAAGGAAATTACCCTTGATGATGTCGGTGGACCTCACCCAATCAGTTGAAGGCCATAAGGGCAAAAACTGAGGCTTCTCCAAAAAGAAGAAATTCTGCCCAAAGACTACAACATCAACTCCTATCTGAGTCTCCAGCCTGCTAGCCTGCCCTACAGATATCAAACTTGCCAGCCCCCAGAGTCTTGTAAATTATTAAGGAATTAAGGAATTACTAGTTAATTCCACAAGTTATTGTCCAAAATTCTGCCTTATCAGAGTCATGTTCATGAATCCAGGAGAGGCTAATGACCAAAATCAATTAGAGAGTGGGGGTTTCCCAATACAGCCTGGGAGGAGATCTGAAGTTGCTGCTGATAGAAATAATAATAATAACTAATATTGTTACCATAGCCAAATGCATGAAGCAGTTCTCCATGCATACACTGTGCTAAACACTAGTACATAAAACATACTTAACAAAGAGATTTAAGAGCCAAATGTCAGGAGACCCTTGCTTCATAGCTTTGGTTTATTTCTGCTGAATATTGCATATTGGGCCATAGCCTCACACATCATTTCAATTTGAAATTGCATTTATATTTAAAAAATAAGAGGAAGAAATAATTTTTTAAAAAATTAAGAAAAAGAGAAAGAGCCACCCCTATCTACTTTGTGGTAATCATTATTAGGCAGGAACATTTTATTCTAGAAACTAACAAAAATAAGAAGTTTTGAAATCATTACGACCAACTAACAGTATTGTTCTTGTGGTAGATTACAGAGAGCTCATATCACTCTTGTAGGGGGGTGAGGATAACAATTCACTCCAGTAATCCCCAGCTCACGCTCGTGGCCATCCAGGATCCCCACCCCCTTGCTAAAATCTCTTTTCCTTTCTGAGTTATCATTCTGAAATGCCTCCTATCTCATATGATTTTTGTTTGAAAACCAAAGCAAGGGGATTCTTTATGACTTTGCATTTGATTGAGGCAGCCATAGTGAGTGATTTTTAAAACTGACTCTGCTAAAATGTTGGAGATAGTTTGTCTCTTCTGGGAATTTCCCGATTTTGTTATTGTCACTTTTGTTGTGTATATGTATGTGTGTGTGTTGAAAGTGTGTATGATAGTTAAGGAATTGACTCACATAATTACAGCAGGGAGAGAAAGCACCAGCAGTCACATCTTAACCCTCAGGTATCTCTCCCCATTCATCTTCCTCTATTCCTCTACAGAGCACCTCTACTTCTGTCTATTGAAATCTGACTTATATTTTGGACTTAGAGTGTCTAACTATCTTTTAAAATGCTAATCAAAGTCCCCATTTAAGGCTAAAAACTTTTTAGAAACATCCCATAGAACCCATAAATATTTATATATAGAGAGAGAGCTACTTTGCTATTCAACCATTTCTTCTCTTATCAACTGAAAAAAATTTGAAGACAGGGTCCATGACATATACATTTATCCTTTTCACTGCTCCATTTCCAATAAATGTCATTGAATGAGGTATGCATGAAATTAAATGTAAGTCTTATAGGATTTTCTCCTTCAAGATCCCATTAAAGAAGATGATTCCTATAACTAAGAGAAATTCCATTCTTTAGTCTGTTGAAGTGGGGAGACAGTACAGTCAAATTACCTGGGTTCAAAACCCAGCTCTGGGGGCCGGCTGGGTTCGGTTCCCAGGGGCCTCTCCGAGCGGGGCAGACTGCCTTGAGGGGACAAGCCGCCGTGGGCGGGGCAGAGCCGCCACGGGCAGGGCAAGTCGCCCACGAGCAGAATGGAGCCTCCCGCGAGCAGAGCAGAGTCGCTCGCCAGCAGGACAAGCTGCCTGCGAGTGGGCAAGGCCGCCACTCACCAGTGAGCTGACTCGGCGTGTCACCACAGCGGGGGGAGACAAAGCAGACACAGAGGAACGCAAATAAAAAAGTGAACACAGCAAGAATAAGCAGAAAGGGGGGAAGGGATATGTTAAAAAAAAAAAAAAAACCCAGCTCTGCTGCAAAAATAACTGAGGGTTCCTGGGCAAATTACTTACCTTCCCCTTGCCTTGGTTTCATCATGTACAAAATGGACTTGTTAATAATAGCGATTATTAGTATTTATCTTATGGGTTCATTGGGATGCTTAAATATGTGAATATATGTAAATAACTTAAAGCAGTGTCCACCCAGCATAAGGTATATGCTATATGAGTATTAACAGCACTATTCCTTGTTAAGTAGATCAGAAATTTCAAACTGGCATGCACAAGCTGAATCTGTCCTGCAGTCATGGTGTGGTCAGCCTAATAGCATTGACTTACATAATACTTCGAATTTGTTTCCAATATTTAAAGGGTGTATATTTTGCATTAAATCCAGATTTCTGAATTTTCTTGGAAAACAGAAATATCTGTTAACAATGAGAACCGTTAATACAAAATACAGCTGAAAGAGTGTAGTGCCTGCCCTGTTGAAATAGGATGTGTGTGCTCCAGTGGTCCAGACGTTACACCTTCCTCCTGTCTTCCTGACCCTGAGCCATTCCCACACCCCACCTCATTGGAGACACTCATCCAAGCTATCTAGCTGGACCATTTAGGCATTGGGTTTAGAAGACTCTAAAATCAAATTTTAACTCATTAGTCTATATCTGATGGTCACCCATGTCAAATGACACAGGTTACTCCTATGACGGCTATGACCTTGACCTCTTCTACCATGAAAGGTCACTGCTTAGCGAGTACACATTCTTAACCAGGCATTGTAACAGACACTTTAGGTAAATTATCTCTACCACTGGTAAGAAGCCTGAAAAGTAGTTATTTTTATTTTACTTATTTTAAAATTGAAGAAGCCAGAGGCTCAGTGAAGTACTGTTGCTTGCCCAAATTCAGCAGTGGTGTTAGGAAGGAAACTCTCAGCTACCTGATTCCAAATCCAATGCTTTTCTACCACATTGACCCATCCTCACCTATCTTGTTTCTCTCACACAGTATTAATCCACATAATGAGGAAAATTGAACTATTTTATTTAAGCTCCACTTTACCTATGAGGAATTAAAGCATGGGCAATCCCCAAAGGAAGAAAATGACAGAGGTAAGTAAGTGTAATCCTAGGACGAATGCAGACATCACTTCTCTATCAGAAATAGTATAAAAAATTATTGAGAAAAAAAATCCTGCCCCAAATTTACTGGAAGTCTCTCTGTCTGAAGTGAGACAAAAGCATTTAAAGGAATAATTTTTCAACTGCCAATGCTCAGCTCCATTATGAAAAATATAAAACCTATGTTTTGAAACATAATAACCCTTTATAATGAGACAGAAATGGTGCATTTTGTTAACATTACAAACTGGTAAGGGAGTTTCAAGTATAGGGAAATTCACTATATGTAGAAAAAATGTATTAAGCATCTATTATTCATTCTCATTAGGATACATAAACAAATTTTCATAATTTTACTAAACATAATTTTCAGTGATTGTTAATTTTTGTTTACAGTTTCTTTGAATATCTTGGACTCAAACTACTATTGTTTTGCAGGATCACTTGTAATGTTACTAGGAATTATACTATATGATATCAGTTTGGGAGGGAGGTTCCTTTTTTTTGGGCAAATCCTGAGTATCTTTTCTGATTCTCCAGGAAGCAATTTATTCAATGCAATGCTTCAGTCTCAGAAATAAGTAAATTGCTTCAGATGCCCTGAAATGCTGTCTTCTCTTTTTCTCTCTGTGGAAAATAGGAAACCAAACCATAAACTTCCATATTAATTGCCAGGCAGCTCTGATATCTAGTCATCAAATTATATTTATGTTGGATCACTTAATAATATTTTTCAAGATACAATATTAAATGAAGATGAGTTGGGTAACAGTATAAAAGAAATAAAAAACAGTGAAATATTGCAGGGAAATCTCTTAGAGATCAATTTCTGCAAATAACCAGAATTAAATCCAGAGAGTTCATGGAATTGTAAGTGTAGATGGGCATTCTACTGCAGCACTAACTAGATTCAACAAAATTATTTACAAACAAATGAGCTATTGCTTAGAAGAGGAGCAAATACATCTCAAAATCCTTCGCATTTGTTCTAATTTCTATGTTTGCTAAGGGCCAAGCAGTCATAAAAGGGAAGAAAATCCTAATAATTATCTAATAGAGGATGAATCCCTTGATCACAAATTAAATTACAGTGAGGATTGGCAGCCATAAAGCAAAATATATACATTACCAGCCTTGGAGATCTACTGGAATTCACCTTAATTTTAATCCAATTTTACCAACACATTCTATAGAAAGTGAACATGTCACAGAAATAATGCCTTCTTTCCTATAATGTGAAATTAGCCATTACTGTAAATGTGGAATAATTAAATTCAACTCTTTTATCACTGAACTGTCACTGTGCTGGTTTTAATCTATATGTACAAAATAATTTATCATTTATATAGCACCCACCCCCTTGAATATATCAACACATCAATCTTTCTGCCTCCTAAAAGTTCTCAATCATCTTTACATGAGCAAACAGTCACATTCTAAGGGATACAAACATCTTAATATATTCATGCCATTATTGTTCCTTGGAAAAGATCCAGAGCCTCAATAAGTCAGTGATTGGAAATGCACAAAGTATTTTAATATCCTAATTATTTTGATTTAACTTCCTCTAATAGTTTAAATTGATACTGAATTTATTTAGAACCCATTAGAGTTTTTTTTCCCAACAGATCATAAACACAGACTGTACTTAATCTCAAGACAAAATTAATTATTCATGCTTCAAATTGCCAATACATGTTTCCAAAAACCTGCCACCCCCTTCTACATGCAGGCTTTCATTTTAATTCCCATTCCATTTTAGGAAAGTAATTACTGGCAATGTATATGTCACTCTGAAGAGCAGTGAGGCTTCTACTCACTGATCTGAACACAAAACAGACACTCTGAGCTGCAGGGTAAGAAGTTGTTTGCTGTCACCAATTCAGCATTTCCAGCATAGTCTACCAGTACCTTGAAGCCGATCTACCACAGTAAAAAGGAGAAAAGTCACAAGAACCATCCCTTTGCATTAATTACAGGAGAACCCATTATTAAATTGCCTCAAATACACCCCAAACAGCTTGAGACTGGGTCTTTAATCAACGTGTTGTTCTCCTTTGTAAGTTAACCCTCACCTTTCATTCACTTTGCTGAGTTCCACTGGTGTTTTCAAGAGGAGTGGGTTTTTGACTTAGAAACATATATATATTCAAACTTGTTGCTAACCCTCTATGGCAATGCATGACCATTTGAACCTTATTTCCCCAAAACTCAGTAGACTTAGATAATAACTGCTACAATTACTCCAATACCTACTAATACCACACACTGAGCTAAGCATTTCACAAATATTAGTCCATTTCAATTCTCACAGAACCTGCAAGAGAAGTTCTATTAGCATTTCCCTTTTACAGATTCAAAACTCAAATCCAAGAAATGAGAAAGGTTAAGCAATTTGTCCCAAATTCCACAAACGGTAAATAATAGGCCTGTTTACCTCTTAACCCTAACGTTTTTCACCACCATCCTGCTACCTCTCGGCTTCAGTGGCTCATGCACACCTAGTTATGAATTCAACACATAGAGTAGGACATCCTGCCATAGGACTCCAGTGCACTAAGACAGTTAAGTTCCAATGCTCCAGACTTGTCTGGTATAAGAGGACAGATGTACTTAACGAATATACATTTTTTATTGTAATGAATGAAAGTGGCAATTTGGGGGGGGGGGTTATTTTTCCTTAAAATTAAAGATAGTCAAGAATGTAAGTGGGAGAAAAATAATAATAAGTGTACATATAACACCGTGTAGTTCCACAAGGCAGAATCTAGAAGGCTTGTAGCCCTGCTTAATTCTGACACTATAATTGCCTTACTTTGACAAAATCTTTGTCTTTTCTATCCCCAGATTTTCAATCTACAAAGAGGAGGGAGGATTATCATATCCAATTTTTTAAAAATATAACTAAAACTGCTTAGAAAAAGAGTAAAGTGCTATTCAAAAGTAAGATGGAATGATCTCTAGTTTCAGCTATGAAACTGGTTTCATCTCTGTTTTCTATCACATTTAAAAAGCAGAAAGTTGGTTTTCTTTGTGATGGAGAGCATCTTTATTGGAGGAAAGGTCTATATTTATCCTTTGCCTTTTTCTTCTTTACAGGTTACTTTTCTTTAGGTGGAGAGGGTGTGATCAGAGGTGAGTACAGAAGAAATTATGGAAAATAAGAGGATGTTTCGATATGCTTGTCTTTCTTTTGTTCTAGCTAGAGTGACAAATGGAAAGTAGCTTCATAAGTCATCTGTCCAGATATGGGATGTAATGTATTTCTCTGCATCCAGGTCACAGGGTTCCAACCAACCATCCTGTTTGTCCCTGCTGCAGTAGACTGCCAGCATGCCAACTATGCAATTCCAAGAGATGTGGTTAGTCCTTTTAACCTCATTTAATCAACGTACAACCTTTGGATCACTGGCACACCTTCCATGTAGCCTTCCTTGGTGAAGAGTGTGGGCCATTGGATGAAAATCCCTGAAGTTGACTCCTAATTCTGATACTTCATTTCTATGTGAATTTGGGCTAGTTAATTAAAACTTAATAAGGTTTTGTTTCCTCTCCCTTGAAAGGGAAATACATAGTCTAGTGTGAGAATTTCAATAAGCTAACGTATGTAAAATGCTTAGCACAGTGCTGGGCACATCATAAATGAAGGAGAAATGTCAAGTATCATGGCATTTGTCATACCCAAAGCTCTAAGGAATGAGTTCTCTATATGAAAATTATGCAGCTTTTGCCTGTGTCACTAGCACAGACTTTTTTCTGACTATTTTTAACACCTCCTCTTCTAGAGTTTTTCAAGTTCGGCTCTCTAATTCAATTGTAAGGATAAGAATGTATGAGTTATTCATCCCTGAATTCCCCATAGCATCTAGCAGAAGGTATTCATATACTGGGTGCTCATAATGTTTGTTGTTTGAATAAATGAATAAACGAGTAACTTACTTGCTCCTAGAGTGTGGCCTCGGGCTAAGCTTCCTCTGAATATTTCACCTGTTGGTTCCTCTGCCCCCATCAGTGTCTGCTACTTGCATTATCTCCCAGCCTGTGGCCAGCTCCTTCCCTTTCCATATTCCTCTGTCTGCTCTAAGTGGCCAGCATTCAGCTCTATACTCCACTGTGGCCCATTAAGAAAGGATAAAGCTCACCCTGGCTGTGCTAAAGGCAGCTCACACAAGCAGAACAGGAGTCTGAACATTTGATTGATTGACAAGAAAACATTAAAATTTCAAGAGTAGCTTTGCAGCCAAGTGTGCCAAATGTACTCAGCAAACGTTCAAGACATCCTTTCTAAAGAGATTAAAGGAGAGTCTTCTCTGCCCTCCTGAGGAGTCACTGATACAAGAGACAGAGGGGAATCATGAAAAGCATCTTGGCCTGGGAATGAAGGCAGAGAAGGCCAAAACTTCTATCAGTCACTGTCCATGTGAGCTTGGGTGAGTAGCTTCCCTCTGGACTCAGTTCCCTTCATGCAAAGGAAGGTAGACCAGATATCCTCTCAGATGCTTTCAAAATGTACAGTTATAGGAATAGAAGATGCACGATACATAGAACAAAATACAGCATAATAAACCAGACTCAGCCTAAAGAAGGGTCCTTTAAAAATAGGAGAAATATTTTGGTGTCCCTTTTAGGAAAATAAAAGCCCCATTTCATTGGACAAGTTCCTACAATATAGCCAAAATTTGACATTATCAAAGAGTTAGAGTATGGGGAATAAAAGAAAAGGGTGTTGGTATCATGTGACATGACTCCAAGAGCCTATTTCAGATTAGTGTTCAACATAAATAAAAAGCAAAAGTGAACTTGTTTCTTTGAATTTTTCAAAAGAGTTTGCCTTAAAGCACATTTTGTCTTTAGAGAAATAGCACATTATGTATGTATCTATGTGCTTACATATACACATACGCATTTATTTGTTTGCATCTCTTAAGGAGTGTGAACTGGGGGGAGGAAAGACTGTATAAGAATCTCGGTCTTACAGGTTCTTAGAGAGAGAAAGTTATGAAAAAAAGGCTGAATTTTTTATTTCTCTCTCCCAATAAATATTTGTTTAAGTATAATTGAAGCAGTCCCTATTGCTTAAAATCCAGGATCTGAGAGGCCAACATAAGAAATGCAGCGTGGAAATAATGTGAAAAATTCTGACAGTTAACCCAGGTCCCTTTGATATCCATTCCCCACAGATCCAGCATCTGTGCAGAGGAAATGCTATGGGGGAGAGGGGCAGAAGGAAGAAGGTTGTGGAGGAAGCTGTGTATCATTTATAACTATTTCCAACCACCTGCCAACATTCCAACTTGGTTGGCAGTGTGCTGCACATAAAATTAAATCTGAAGTGCTAATTTGGCACAATTTTAAAATTCATAACATCAATTTTCTACATTAATTTTGACATGTTCTTTTTTTTCTTCTAAGATTTCCAACTGGAACTGGAAAACTACTTAGGGAAAATAATATTTGGTAAGAGATATGATGGAGTCCCTGCTTCTGGGTAATGGTGAACAGTGTTCCTTGCCCCTCCAGGGGAGGAAGGAGCCAGCTCTTCCTCCAACTCTTAGCCATAGACTACACAGAGCTGATCACTGGCACTTATTTCTTACTCAAGACCTAGTTTGTAAGCTCATAAATCACTCCAAACTCCCTGAAACCCATTTGTTGGAGCCTCCTCTTGATAAACCACAGAGTTAGGTACATGGAAGTGGTCAGGGGATCAGCTTAGAGGTTGGGCTCTACTCCTAGATCCCATTAGCTTCAAGGACAAGTCATTTCAGTCATTAAAACAATGGCTGGCTGGAATGCTTGCCATTGGAAGTGTATTTGTATATCTGTGACTGTGACCAAAGAGGGAAGTTGTCTTTGTGTTTGTGTGTGGCAGGGACAGGGGAGAAAAGAAGAGTGGCTGTGTAAAACAACACTGAAACTCAGAGAGCAACATTTTAGGTAATAAATCATCCCAGCATGTAACTTAACATAGTTTCCCATGGCCCCAGTTTCAAGCATTTCCATATCACCTTTGTGACTTTTGCCACATCCATGTGTCCCAAATAATATTCATTAAAATTTTTACTTCCATCTGTTCATTTTCAATTTGATATCCTTCTTAACTCTTGTCTTCTAAAATACTATCTGTGAGATTGTAAGTTGGTATTCTGCTTACATATTTCGTAATTCATACTAAACCATATAACTATTAAATTTTTAAAAGATCTATCTCTGTAGCATTAAAATCATATGTTTATCATCAGCAAGATGTACACCACACTTTAGAAAACTCCATTACGAGATTCACCATCAATGATATTAAAGATCAGTGCCCTAGTACAAAAACGCCAAGTTCTTGTTGATAATGTTTAACTGATGTACCTCAAGAAACAAATCAAGTCCTGGTGAGGGATTAAGACTTATAAGGGGCTCCAGAAATTTGAGTCTATCTGGGAAACAACTTTAATATATTTGAAACAACTATAGTACATCAGTTAATCCACAGGAAAATGCTTTACAATTGGAAAGACAATATACCAGCACAGGATGCTATCAGTTAAAGATTTTAGACTATGGAGAAAACTCAGCCAAAGTCCTTTTCACTCTGGGGAGAAAGAAACATAAAGTTATCATCACTACTGTAGACAAATCTTGGACCAAAACTAGGTTGTGCAGGATGTTCTTATAAACCACACTATATTCAATTCATTTAATTAAGAGCAAAACTTATCACTTAGATTTTTTTGTGGCTCAAAAGGCTTGGATGACCCACACAGAACTGCTCAGAGTTATAGGTAGAGCAGGAAAGATCAGGCCATGACCTTACTCTTTGGTTTTAGGCATACATAGTAAATACTGTGGCTTTCTTGGTCTCTAGGCACTCTGGAACTCTACCCACTCAACCTGCTAATTGTGGACTAGGGAAACAAAAGTCCTGGTCTTGGTTTCTGACATAGCCAGGCAGCTTGATCTTGTTCTACTGGTCCAGATCATAAACAATTGTGGTAGATTGAATAATATATCACATAAAAATACATGCTCTTGATCTGCATTCCTCTGGGTGTGAACCCATTGTAAATAGGATCTCTTGGAGGTGCTATTTTTAGTTAAGGTGTGGCCCAGTTGAATGAGGTTGGGTCTTAATCTGGATTACTGGAGTCATTTATAAGCAGTAGAAATTCAGAAATAGTAAGAGAAAGCCATGGGAAGAAGCTGGAAATCAACAGAACCCAGAAGAGGAAGGAGAAAACTCTGTTATGTGTACTGGCTTTTGATAGAAAAGCCAAGGATCACAGCCCCAAAACACAGCAGTCTTTGGGGAGAAAGCATCACCTTGCTGGCACCTCGATTTTGGACTTCCCTAGCCTCAATACCATGAGCCAATAAATTTCTGCTTTTTAAGCCATTCCAATATGTGTTATTTCTCATAGTAGTAGGAAACTAAGATACCAACCCTATGTAAATGGGAAATCTTTGCCATAACTTGATCAGAGTGTGGAATGTAGATGTGTCAGTCCAACTCAACTTTAATCCAGGGGAAATTTGGAAATCTAGGGACAGAGGGTAATCAGAAGTGTCTTTATTACTGAAAGATCTAGAGTTTCCAGGCCATGTGACAATTTTACTATAAAGATCTGGACGGGCTTTGACTACAGGGAAGTGGAACATTTCTGATCAAATCTTTTTTTTTTCTTTAATTGGGTTTTGTTTTTATTTTTATATCAAATTTATTGAAATATACTATATAATATGATATAATATAAAATATAAATATAATATAAATTACACTCAATAAAATGCACCCATTTGAGTGTAGAGGAGTCATAGCCATATATACTTGTACAACCAACATCACAGTCAAGATCAAGAAAATTTCCATCACACAAACAAGTTTATCTCCTGGTCAAACCCCTTCCTCTCTAGGCCCCAGGTAATCACAGTCTGTTTCTATTTTCTGTAAACTAGATTTGTCTTTCCTAGCGTTTAATATAAATGGAATAATACATTCTATATATTATCTTTGGTGTCTGACTTCTTACTCTCAGCATAATGTTTTGAGATCCACCCATGCTATCATTAATTCATTCATTTATTTGCTGTATGAAATTTCTAGAATGAATACATCACACTTTGTTTATTCATTCACCTGATGACGGACATTTAAATTGTTTCCAGTTTGGAGATACAATGCATAAAGCTGCTCTGAATATTCGTGTACAAGTCTTTATATGTATCTATGATTTTTATTCTTTGGAGTAAAAAATAGAAGTGGAAGCCCTGGGTTGTATAGCAGGTATGTATTTATTTTTATAAAAATCTGACAAACGTTGTACCATTTTACATTACAACGAGCAATATGGGAGCTTCAGTTGTTCCTTATGCTCACCAACACTTGCTTTGTCAGTCTTTATAAGTTTAGCCATTGTAAGGAATAGCTATTTCATTGTAGTTTTAATTGGCATTTCCCTGATGAGTTATGATTGATGAGCCTATTGTCATATGTTCCTTCTTCCCTTCCATTTGTCTTCTTTTACAAAGTATCTTTTATCACCTTTGGGGTAGTGAGGGTATTCCTTTAATTATAATTGAAATTTTAGCATTATTTATACATTCTGGATATTAGTACTTTCCCAGATATATGCTTCCTGACTTTCTATTTGTTTTAGCAGTTACAGAGAAAGGGGTCCTAAAATCACCAACTATAATTGTGGATTTAAAAATACATATTTCATCATTTCCTTTTTGCCATATTTTGATTCATGTATTTGAAGGGCTGTGATCAAATACATACACATTTAGGTTTTTTATATCTTCTTGTTGAATTGACCTCTTTATCATATGAAATGTTTTCTTAATCCCTGGTAATATTGCTTGTTCTAACATCTACTTTAGTTAATATTAATGTAGCCATTTGGCTTTCTAGTAATTAGTTTATATATGGTATTTCTTTTACCCACACTTAATTCTTTACCTATCTGTATCTTTATATTTTAAGTGGTTTTCTTATAGATAGCACATAGCCAAAATTACCTTTTTATCTGGTCTGAAAAATCTTTGGCTTTGAATTGGAGTATCTACATCATTTATATTCCTAAAGGTTTGATATGATTGGATTTAAATCTATAATTTTATTTTATTTGTTTCTTATTTATCATATCTTTCTATTTTTCCTTTTCCTTTGTTTTTTGTTGGGTTAATTTATAATATTTCATCTCATCTATTGATCTGGAGGTTGCTTCAGAGTTTGCAATATACATCTTCAATGTAAAAATGTGTAAGCCTTACAATATTCTTTCTTATTTTTCTCCTCCTGTCCTTTGTGCTACTCTTATATATCTTATTGCTGTGTATATTATAACCCCACAAAATGTTGACTATTTTGTTATTTTAAACAGTTAATTTTCTTTGAAAGACATTTAAAATGAGGAAAAATGGCTATTATTCTTATCATTTGTGGTAATCTTCATTTCTTTGTATAAATACAAGTATCCCTATAATGTGATTTCCTTCCATCTGAAGTGCTTATTTTTAAGATTCCTCATAGTACCAGTCCACTGACATCAAATTCTTTCAGCATTTGTTGTCTAAAAAAGTTTTCATTTCAACGTAATTTTTGAAGTACTTTTTGTTGGGTATAGAATTCTAGGTTGGCAGATTTCCCTCAAAAGCATATTAAAACTTTGCTCCATTATCTTTTGGCATACATAGATTATGATGAGATGTCATAAGTAATTCTTACCTTTGTTCCTGTGCTATTAGTATGCCCTTTTTCTCTGTCAGTTCTTATCTTTGATCATCAGTACATGATATGATTTTTTTAAAATTCCCTGGTACTTTAAATTTTTTTTCTTTATCACTGATTTTCATGGCATTTGACTATTATGAGCTGTGGTATGGTTTTCTATAATCTGTATATTTACGGTTTTCATCAAATTTGGAAATTTTGGTCATTATTGCTTTGATATTTTTCTGCCTCCCCCTTTTGGTTGGACTTAATTACATATATATTAGAACAAATGATATTATTCCATTGATCACTGAGGCAATGATCTTCTAGTTTTACTTATGTGAAGGGTTGGTCTTTAGGCTTATGTTTCAATAAATTCTCTCACTTCATGATCAAGTTTGATTGCCTTTTCTTCTGAAGTTTCGAATATGCTATTAATCCCATGCTGTGAAATTTTCAATTCAGATATTTTCTTATTTTAATTTTCTTTTATACATACCTTCTCTTTCATTCATGTTTTCTTTTATTTTTTATTTTTTTTATTTTTATTTTTTTTAAGATTTATTTATTTTATTACATATCTCCCCTTCCCCCCTGCTGCGGCGACGCGCCGAGACTGGGTCACTGCGCAGGCGCGGCTTTCCCCGCTTGTGGGCGGCTTCTGCTTCCATCACGGCCGGCTTTTTCAGTTCGCGGGTGGCTGGCTGCACTCGATTCACAGGCGACCTGCCCTGCCCGTGGCGGCTTTTGCCTTTCCGTGGCAGCTTTTTGCCCTGCACATGGCGGCTCCGGCCCGCCCATGGCGGCTTGCCATTCTCAAGGCGGTCTGCCCGCTAGGAGAGGTCCCCGGGAACTGAACCCGGGCCTCCCATGTGGTATGCCGACGCCCTATCCACTGGGCTATCCAGTCGGCCCCTCATGTTTTCTTTTAAATGCTTGTTATTTGTATAATAGTTGTTTTAAAATCCATCTGAGTTAGTTCTATATCTCTCCCATTTTTGGATATGTTTTTAATAACTGACCTTTTTTCTGGTTTGGGGGTACATTTTTCTGCTTCTTGGTGTACCTGGTAAGAGCCCAATATTGTGAATGTTAAATTTTGAGTGTCAGGATTTCATTGTCTTCTTTTAGTGTAATGGGCTTTGTTCTGTGGGGCAGTTAAATTATTTATGGATCCATATGAACCTTCATTCCAGGAATAGTTCAACTCCACTCCTAAAGTATGAAATTTGGGGGGAAATCATTATTTGTTCTGGATGAAACTGAGGACTCTCCACTCTGGCTAATTGAAGCTTTTTTTCTTTTGAAAGGATTTTTTAAAAAAGATTTATTTTATTTATTTCTCCCTACCCCCTTGTTGTTTGCACTTGCTGTGTCTGTCTTCCTTGTTTCTTTAGGAGGCACCAGGAACCAAACCCAGGACCTCCAATGTGGGGGAGGCACCTAATTGCTTGAGCCACCTCTATTCCCTGCTTTGTCTCTCATTATGCTTTTCTTCTTGTGTCTCTTGCTACGTCATCTTGTTGCATCAGCTTGCCATGCCTGCCTGTCGTGCCAGCTTGCTGTCTTCTCTAGGAGGCACTGGGAAACGAACCAGGGATGTCCCATGTGGTAGGCAGGAGCCCATTCACTTCAGCCATATCCATTTCCCTAATTGAAGCTTGAACATCTCTTTACTCTCTGTGATCTTTGGATCTTGATCGGCTAATTACTCTCTGGTCCTTCTTTGTTCATCCTCAGAGAGTGTCACCCTACATGTGTGACTTATTACTCAGCAATGACTCAAGAAGACTCTTACACAGATCTTTAGAGCTCCTTTATTTACATTTCTCTCTTTTCCAGAGTACTGCCCCATACTTACAAGACCTCAGTTTCCTTGAAACTTGCTCTCTATCTTCTCAATTCAGTCATATTGTTAGGTTCTATTTGTTTGTTCTTTCCCCATATTCATTGTTCAAAAACTGTCTACAGGCAGTGAGTTGGAATAATTGTGGTAGTTGCCTCATTTATTTCCCTTTTTGCAGGCATCATAGTCTAGTGCTTCCTAGTTCCCAAGGTCTAAAAACCGTCAATTCATATATTCTATCAAGTTTTATAGATGTTTATGGTAGTCCTTTTTACTCCATTATTGCCAGGAATGGAATGAAACCCGATACCTCCCTTATTTTAAATTTTGATAAAGTACACTATGATAGCGTATATTCACAAGATAGTTTGAATTTTCAACCTTCTGAACCCCATATAAAACACTGAATTTTGTATTTATAGCCTTCCAAACAGCTAGTAAATCATAGTTACTTTTCCTAAGTAATAAAGAAATTTCAGTGTTAGAAGAGGATAAAGGGGACATTGAATTTAATCCCTGAATGATGTCTAAATGACCTTCTACAAAATCCCCTGATTTATTAGCAGCTTATTTTGAATACCTGCAATGCTGTGGAGATCAGTCCTCCCAGAGAAACTGCATCACATGATAAAACAGCTTTGTTACAAAATACTCTACTAAATTGGCCTAATTTCTTTCTTATTATACTTTCCAATGCCTGATCTCTTATTGGACAGTGGAATGATCCAGAATTTAATTTGTAAATAATTTTCATATCTTGCTTGTTTCCATATGAGATTTGAAGCAGTCTTTACAGAAGATATGCATGTCAGAATTTTTGACGTATGAAACAGCTCTCAATTCCCCTAAACATACTCTGGTCCAGATTAAGCAATCCTGTTCCCTCAACATAGTGATATAACTTAGTGAATCTAGCCACTTTGGTTGCTCTGTTTTGGGCATACCCTGTGGAAGTTACCAATATCTCCAGTTGTTTAAATGCCATACCTATTACTATCAACAAACATTCACAAAGATTCCTCTTAGCAAATCATATGTATGCCTTTACATGCATTCAAACTGAGAGTATGATTTACCACACCCACACCAACCCACAAAGGAGAATCATAGTGCAGACCCTTAGGATTTTGGAGCAAAGCCCTGCCATCCTCTGCAGATAACTACACTGAGAAACAGCTTTTACCCTGCTAATGGGCTTTGGTAGGGACTGAATCCTTTATCATGGGTCACCAAGTTACTATGAGACCCGAGTTACCTATCATGAAGTGGGTGTCGTCTGGCCCACCAAGCCATGAAGTTGAGCATGCACAGCAGTACTCCATCAAAAATAGAAGTGGTATATACAAGATCAGGCTCAAGCAGGCCCTGTAGGCATAAGTAGGTTACATGAGGAAGTAGACCAACTGTCCATGGCCCTCACTTCTGCCACATTACCTTTTGTTTCCTAGCCCATAGCTATGGCCTCATGGGAAGTTCCCTACAATCAGTTGATTTAGGAAGAGAAACTTGGACCTGGTTTACAGATGGATATGCATAATATACAAGTACCACCCAGAAGTGGGCAGCTGCAGAACCACAGCCCCTTTCCTGGGACATCCCAGAAGGACAGTGGTAAAGGGAAAGCTTCCCAGTGGGCAGAACTTTGAACAATGCACCTGATTTTTCATTTTGCCTAGAAGGAAAAATTGCCAGAGGTGCACTGGTATACTGATTCATGGGCTGTGGCCAGTGGTCTGGCTGGATGGTCAGAAACTTGGAAGGAACATAATTGGAAAATTGGTGACAAAGAAGTCTGGAGAAGAGGTATGTGGATAGACCTTTCTAATTCAGAAAAAAAAACAACATGAAAATATTTGTGCCCTACGTGAATACTCACCAGAGGGTGACTTCAGCAAAGGAAGATTTTAATAATCAAGTAGATAGCAGTCAGCTTCTTTCCCCAGCCACTCCTGACATTGCCCAATGGGTGATAGGGATGGAGGTTATTCATGGGCTCAGCAACATATACTTCAACATAGTATATGTTGTGGCTGTAGCCACTTCTAAGTACCCAATCTGCCAGAAGCAGAGACTCAATATGGCACCATTTGCCTGGGTGATCAGACTGCTACCTAGTGGCAGGTTGATTACATTAAAACACTTCTATCTTGTAAGGGCTGCAACTACACAATGGAGGTAAAGAAGAGTTTGTCTGGAATATAAGAGATCCCCTAGGGTGTCACTTAGTACTAACATACTGTGATTAAAGTCAATGAAAAAATTCAACAACCCAATCCAGGCAGGACTTCTAATGGCCCTGAAACTTTAGGAATGAAGGTTTGGGTCACCCACCAGGCAAAGAACCAAGGCAGCTGACACGCTTCCTGAGGGTAAAGAGAATATGGAATGTGTAATGGAAGAAGGTAGTTACAAAGACACGTGACCAGTTACAGAAATGAAGACTGTAATGGTTATGAATATTTTCCCCTTATTTTGTTATGAATATGTTTGCATATACACATAAAGCAAATATCTTTCTCTTCTTCCCTATTTTATCCCCTTATCATATGACATAAGTTGCATTAATTTTATGTGATAGAATTTAAGTTACAGGATATCAAGTGTAAGAGTGAATATTAACCAAGGACTTGCACCCAGTTCTGGGGAAAGAGTATGTTTCTGATTATATGAAGGACAGTTGTATAATGTTAGTTGAAAATATGGCTGTTACTGGTTTTATTCAGAGATTAAGTGTGGTTTAAGGAGATGTGTATGAATGCCAAGTTGAAAAGGGGTGGACTGTGATGGTTAAGTTCTTTCAACTTGGCTAGGTTATGGTATCCAGTAGTTTGGTCAAGTAAGTACTGGCCTGATTGTTACTATGAGGATATTTCATGGATTTAAATCATCAGTAAGTTGACTGCATCTATGGCTAATTATATCTACAATCAACAAAGCAGATTGCCTTCAGTGATGAGAGAAGTCCCATGCAATCAGCTAAAGGCCTTAAATGGAGAACTGATTGTTTCAGCAGTCAGAAAGAAGAATTTCCATCTCTACTTCAGCCAGCCAGCTTCTCCTGGGGAATCACTGAAACCCTTCACTGGAGTTCCTAGCTTGAAGCTGCTCTACAGAATTCAGACTTGCCAATCCCCACAATTGTGTGAGTCAATTCTTATAATAAATTCCAATATAAATATCCCTATCTATCCTATAAGTTCTATTTCCCTGGAGAACTCTGACTAATGCAACGATATGCAGTCCATTACTTTTAGCTACACAAAATTATAGGCGTGTGCTACACCACTTTCAGCTCTCAAAGCCTCTTCCATGTTAGAACATTAATAAGGGGAGAGGTTACGGGAAATTATCCACATTTCCTGAACTCAGTTTGGGTCACAGTTGGGAACCACTGTTGCTGGGTAATAAATCAGTGGCATAGCAGTTAATGTGTATGAGTATTCTTTATGGATCCCAATATTTTCCTTAAAGCAGATGAAGGTAGATAATAATTCATCTAAAGACAACATGGTTACTAAATCAGCACTTGGGCTATTGTGATGCTTTCTTAAATATAATTAGAACAGTCTCTGGATGTGGAATTGTCTCAGGTCTGCATGTTCACTCCAGATCCATTCTCTAAATGCTGAGCCCTCTTTCTATTATCTGTCTTTCCCTTTATCCAAACCCAAAATCTTGTCTAGGCTCAGAGTCCTAAAGGTTTTCTCATAATCATCCTGTATTCTACAAAAACATCTCTTGTCTATGCTAAGTTGTTCTTGTTTCCTTGGGGATTCTCTTTGTTTGTTACTGCTGTGCCATCTCTTACCTGAGTTAATGGTGCACAATGCTAAGCTGACTGAATAAGGGAAAAGGCAAAAGGAAGAAGGAAATGTCAAGACTGTAATAAAAAAAAATACACTGGGCTTTAAGAATAAGAAAAGCCAAAGACTGAGAGAAAAGATTTTCAAAACAACATCTGATAAAGGACTTGTATCTAATACATACAAAGAACTCTTAAATCACAAGAAGAAAAACAAACCAACTACAAAATGGGCAAAAGATCTAAACAGACTCCTCACAAAGAAGATACACAGAAGGCAATTAAGCATATAAAAAGATGCTCAACCTCATCTGTCACTAGGGAATTACAAATTTAAAAACAACGGGATATTATTACACGCCTATCAGGTGGCTAAAATCCAAACCACTGACAACATCTCACATTGGTGAGTTTGCGATACAACAGGAACTCTCATTTATTGCTGGTGGGCATGTACGGTGGTACAGTCATGTTGGGAGACAGTCTGGCAGTTTCTTACAAGGCTAAATATCGGCTTACCATATGATCCAGCAAGCATGCGCCTGTGTATTTATCCAACGAATTGAAAACTTATGTTCACACAAACACCTGCTTGCAAATCTTATAGCAGCTTTATTCATAATTGCTCAAAATTGGAAAAAAACAAGATGTCCTACAATAGGTGAATGGATAAATTATGGTGCATATTGTATTACTGAGCAATAAAAAGAAGTGAGCTATCAAGTCATAAAAAGACATGGAAGTACTTTAATGCATATTTCTAAGTGAAAGAAGCCAATCTGAAAAAAAAAAAAAAACAAAGAAAAAAACCTAAACACTGTATGATTCCAATATATGGCATTCTGGAAAAGGTAAAACTATGGAGACAGTAAAAAGATCAGTAGTTGCCAGGGTTCAGGTGCAATGAGGGAGAAAGTGATAACTAGGTAGAGTGCAGGACATCTGAGGGCCTTAAAACTGCTCTTTATGATACTGTAGTGGTAGATAGAGCACATTGTGTATTTGTCAAAATCCATAAAACTATACAACACAAAGAGTTAACCTTAATGCAAACTATGGACTTTAGTTAATAATAATGTATCAATATTACTTTACCAGTTGTAACAAATGTACCACAATGATGAAAGATGCTAATAATAGGTGAAACTATGTATGTGTGTGAGGGAGGAGGTATATAGGAACTCTATATTTGTGCACAATTTTTCTGTAAACCTAAAACTGCTCTAAAAAGTAAAGTATACTAAATGCTTTTAAAAAATGCATTGGATTCATTTAATTAAGGCAGTTGAATAGTAAGCACCAAACAGAGTTCCCTTTCAGAGCCCAAGAGGATATTTTCATTGTGTTGACTCCAGTGATGGATCTCCCCATCAATGAATATGACTTAAATCAAAGGCTTGGTTTAGAGCTCCGTTGAGTGAAAGACAGAGAAACAAAGAAAGAGTTTGGATGATGGTGGAAGCTCCAGAGATGATTTAACCATTAGTCTGGGTCAGCTATGTCTGCAGAGCCCAAAATGCAAACTCAACTGTTGCCACTACAGTGGCCAGGGATTTTGGAGGGTTTTTTGTTTGTTTGTTTTGTTTTTTACATTAGATTAAAATTAGCACCTTGAATTGAACTTAGAAACTGACCGGGAGTCAGTGTAAATTCAAATGATAATGTTCTGGGCTGGAATTCAGCTCACTGGCTCTGCAAGATGCTGTACAGCAGACTCAGGCACAAGAAAGCTTCCAAGTCATCCTCAAAGGGAGCCAGACTGCTTGTGGCTACTGTTGCTGTGATTAGCCTGATGATCGCTGAGCAAGGCCACTTGATCCTACCTACCAGAATCCTGTACTCATATGACTCGGTCCTGCTGGGTATGCCAACACAGTGGCCATTTACCCTCCTCTGGTTAGAGCATCTGATTTTCATTTCTGGAACTACCAAGCCTACATTCCTGCCAATCCTCGGAGGGAAAAATGACCCAGGCCTTATCAATCAGAAAATTTCTTCCTATGGACCCCAGAGATAGATTCAGGGATGACACATAACCCATGCCAGGCTTTACTAGACTTACATTTTTTCTGAAATTATTTAGAAAGATAAACTCTACTTGTAGTTAAAAATCTAGACAAATATAAACCTGGAGCTTCAAAAGACTATTTGGAACAATCCCCGGGAAAGTCTGCTTAATAATGAAGTAAGCACAGACTAAAGTAGAACCAAGAGATGGAGGTAGCTTCCGGGCAACACTCTTTGAACCCCTGGATCTTGGCTATCCTAATAAATCTGCTTTTGTGTCTAGGTCAGTTTGAGTTGGCATTCTGTCATTTACAATTGAACGAGTTCTGAAAATAATACTGTACAAGATAAATAATTCCATAGATATTTCCCCTCATTCATTATGCCTATATCTCATGTCCCCACTTGGTTTCATGAGAGCTCACAGATAGACTTAACATGATAGACTTAACATATTTGCTGTTTATCAGAGCAAAAAGTACAATCCCTGGAACATAAGAAGTTCAGTTAATAATTGATAATCAAGCCCTGTCCTCCTCAGCTGCACCATTCCTGAGTTTGGGAGTTCAAGGTTCTACGTCATACTAATGGTGGTGTCTGAGTGTCTTAGTTTGCTTTGTTTCCTTTTTCACCAGTATGAAACTCTGAATATGCTAGTGTCAGAATTTGAGGAATCCTAACATGAACATGCCAAGTCTAGTGCTCTTCAAATGTGCTGGATGTTTCTATTCAATGTTTTGAATATTTGAAATGAATAAATGTTGCCTTCTTGTGTCTTTGGGAATAAGTAGGATATGACAGATTGATATTTTAATGTCCAAATGAAAGAGGGCCCTGGGCAGATAAATTATGATGGTCCAAACTTGAGTTTGCCTACTGGCTCCAAGAGATTTTCTCTCAAATAGTGTGCAGAACAAAGACATGGCGGTTGTCCTAGGGAGTGATGTGATTAAAGCAGCCCTAAGAGGAGATGGGGCATGCCTGGGCTTTTTCCAATCTACTGATATGGTAAAGAGAGGTTAATCACAGGCTTCTAGAGTTTGTGTCACCATATATTACCTCTGTGACCTTGAGTAAACTATGCTTGTGTCTTAGATTTTTCATAAGTAAAATATATTTGTAATAGTATCTACTTCACCAGGTTATTGGAATAAAAGGAATGTAAGGATGAGAAAAGGCTCAAGGGCTCCTTTCATAGGGGCAAAAAATTCCCCTAAATGAAAGATGAATAAGACAAAACAAAACAACAACAACAAAAAATTCTCTCATTTCCTCCAAAGTATTCTTCCCTTCTCTCCCTCACAGGCTGGAGAAAATTAAGGTAGTTCTGAAAATGAATAAGCAAGAGATGCCTCTCTATGGATAACTTCTACATACATCTTCCCTAGTTGCTAAGAACCCTGATGCTGGATAGAGAAACAAGAAAGAATATTCCCCAACATAGGATCCTGATTTGTAAAATAGCGTCCATCTCAGAGGATATTTGTAGTGACCAACTAGCCTGTGAAGGACCCATGACTTGCTCAGCAAGCACCAATTTTCTTTTCTCTCCCCAGCCAGTTACCTAGTCTCTCATTACTAAAAAATGGCAATTTACCTGAGAATAAATTTCATTCACTTCACATTCTGCTTTCCATCCTAGGATATCTCCAAACTCAAAAATGATATTTTAAAATTTGCATGCATTAAGGTTCACTCTTTGTGCTGTAAAGTTCACTGGTTCTGAAAAATATGTAGTCATGTATTCTCAATTACTGTATAATACAGAATAGTTTCACCATCCCAAAATTTTCTTGTGCTTCACCTATTCAACTATCCATCCCATCCCTGTGAACCCCTGGCAACCACAGATCTTTTTATTTTCTCCCTTGTTTTGCCATTTCCAGAATGTCAAAAATTGGAATCTTATGTATGTAGCCTTTTCAGACTGGCTTCTTTTACTTAGTAATATGCATTTAACATACTTTGTGTAGCTTTGCGGCTTGATAGCTCACTTCTTTTTAGGGCTGAATATCATAGCATCATCATTTGGATGGATACCAGAGTTCATTTATCCATTCACCTATTGAAGGACATCTTGGTTGCTTCCAATTTGGGGAATATGAATATAGCTGCTAGAAACATGTTTTCGTGTGGGTATATGTTTTCAAATGAGTTGAGTAAATACTCAGGAGCATGATTACTGGATCTTATGCTAAGCCTATGTTTAGCTGTGTAAGAAACTGCCAAAACTGCCAAATTAGCTGTCTCATTTTACATTCCCAGCAGCAATGAATGAGGGAGAGTTCCTGCTATTTCACATTCTTGCCAGCATTTGGTATTGTCCATTTTTTTAAAATTTACTGAAGTATATCACTCATACATGAACATACATAAACAATAAGTGTATAGCAATAGTTGTGACCTTACAAAACAGACATACATAACATCATACAGGGCTCTCATACCTCACCCTACCACCAATACCCTGCATAGTTGTGAAACATTTTAAACTAATGATTAAAGAGTATCCTCAAAATATTACTACTAACCAAAGTATTTCCCCCCAACCCACCCTATTATTATTTTTTATATCGTTTATATGTGAACATACATATACAATAAGTGTATAATAAAGTTGTGAACTTACAAAGCAAACATTCATAACATCATACAGGGGTCCCATACATCAACCCTCCACCAACACCTTACGTTGTTGTGAGAAATTTGTTACAAATTATGGTGACGCTTCACACCCCTTTCTCCCCTGCCTGGGGCAGGGATGGAGCTGCAGGTGTGGGCAGCAATCTATGCCGTGCAGGTCCAAGAGGACCACAGTTGCCTGGTAGACTTCCGATTCTTCAGTCTGTGCCAGGCAACTGTACCTGCAGTTACCTGGATAGGCTGGTGCAGGGCCCGCCAGCTTCCTCCCCACCCTGTTAGAGGTGGGGCTGAAGCCTAGGCTAGACCTGCAGGCCAATCTGGGTGAAAGAAACCAGTCTCTACCTTCACTGTGGTTTTCAGTCAGCCCAGCTTCCCCTCATGCTGGGGGTGGAGTCAAAATGGCAGCTACCAGCCTCCTTCTGACTTGGACAGGCTCAAACTCTAGCTGTTCTTAGGGTTATACTTTAGCCAGCCGAATTGACTAATCAGTATGTGAAATTGGTGGCCAATCGTCTCTTCCTCCCCCATCTTTTGGAAATGGAGCTTCCAGTTCCAGCCACAGCATAGCTCCTGGGGCGGCTTGTGCTGCCAGAGTAGGATGATCATCAGCCTCCACAGCGTGGCCTGTTCTTTCCTGGAGAGGCTGGCACAGGTCCCCCCAGCTTCCTCCCTGCCCGAAGTGGGCCTGGGGCTTAGGCTAGAGCGGCAATTTGATCCAGATGGAATGAAGCTGGTCCCTACCAGCACTGTGATTTTCAGTCAGCTCCGATTTTCAGTTAGCATAAGATCCTCGTACCAGGTGCAGAGTTAAGATGGCGACTTACCAGCCTCTTTCTGACTTGGACAGGTTCAAACTTTAGCTGTTCTTAGGATTATACTTTAGCCCGCCAAATTTACAAATCAGTAACTGAAGTTGGTGCTCAACCGTCTCTTCCTCCCTCATTTTTGGGAAGTGGATCTTCCAATTCCAGCTGAGGAATAGTTCCCGAGGTGGCTTGGGTCTCCAGTGGAGGATGGGCACTGGCCTCCATGGCATGGAGGGCTCTACTTACGAATCTTCTCTGCAAATGGGCAGTCTCCTCCTTCCATTCTTTCAAGGTTGTTGCAGGATGTACTTCTGGTCTCCTGGAGCCCCCAAACAAGTCTTTTAGATAGTTCTGGGTGAGTAGTAACTGCCCTGTAGCAGGAGCTGATTCTAG
>PVKH010001849.1:0-28951 GCA_004027955.1 Chaetophractus vellerosus
CTTCCCGCTCAGAGAGGCCCCCGGGAACTGAACCTGGGGCCTCCCATGTGGTGAACTGGCGCCCTATCCACTGGGCTACAGCCGGCCCCCCCACTTTTAATATTTCTTTATTCTTTGTGCTCCTTAGCCTGACTCATTTCAAGTGTCTTGTCTTCAAGTTCACTGATTCTTTCTTCTACTAGCTCCCATCTGCTCTTGAAGCCTTCCTGAGTAATTTTCATTACAGTTATTGGGGTCTTCAACTCCAGTAGTTCTGTTTGCTTCATTTTAAAATTTATACCTCTCTACTAAGGTTCTCATATTGCTCATTCATTGTTTTCCTGATATCATTTCGTTCTTTGTACTTTCCTTCATATTCTTGAACATTTTTAAGACCATTTTCAAAAGGCTTTGTTCAGTATGTCCACATTCTTTTTTTCTTTGTTGGTGTTTTTATCCTCTTACTTTTGATGGACCTTCATTTCCTCTTTCTTTGTTTGTCTTGTATTCTTATTGCAAACTGTACATTTTAATATTTTAAAATGTTAACTCTGAGATTTACCACCTGGGCTTTCTGTTTCTTGATTTTGTAACCACCTAGTGATGAGACAGAGATTTTCTTGAGCTTTAGCCCTCTTATCAGGAAGGTCTACTCAAGGGGAATGCAGTGTGCAAGCCTTTCCCTTTCTTTCTGGGCCTCTGTCTTGTCCTGGGCTTTTACTTGTTAGTTGTTTGTAGATCCCTATTTACACAAGTTTGTCTATCCACTTTACTTCCCAGGGGACAAACCTCCCTCTCCCAGGTATTTTAAAGCAGTTGGCCTTTGTCCCAGACTGTCTTCCTCTAAAATTTTAATACTCTTTTCATTTTCTCCTGCTGCTATTGCTTGTAGGATGAATTATGGAAAGAGGTTCATCCCAGGGAAGACATTCCCTAGTCAATCTTTCCCAAACAAAACAGTGCCAGGACCCACAAAGGGGGTACAAACTGGCTCCAAAGTGCCCTGTGGAGGGAATAGGGAGGGTGCCAAAAGCCTCTCTGATGGCTCCCAAAAGTTGAGCTTTCCTGGTCTGCTTGGCCAATACAGCCGTCAACTAACTGTCCCCTGTAGCCCTGAAGCAGATGTATATCTTTAAATCTCCATGGTCTTTGCCCCTGTCTAGGCTTCTCTCTGAGCTGGGACCCAATGATCCAAATTTGCTAATCAAAAACCATGATTAATGATCAGCCCTGGCCACCATGTTCATGAAGAAGAGGATTTTTATGTCCCTTTCTGTCATCAGCCACTAGCCTGGGACTGGAACCCACAGAAGTGTGCTGAGAGAGTGGGGGATTGGTAACAGTAGCTGCCCACAGAGAAAGCAATTTACATTTCTTTACCGTAATTTACCAGCCTCCTGCCTGGGAGCTGTACAATGTACTCTTGCCTTTGGAGCTTCAAAATAGTTGTTTCAGACAGTTCTTGCCAATTTAATAGTTGTTTTGGTAGAATGATTGAGTCCCCGAGCTCTTGATCCTCCATCTTCCCTGGAAGTCCCCTATAAATGATTTTGATGCCCATGTTAACTCAATTCTATAATTAAACTAACTATGGTAATTTGCACTCGTGTTTAATTTTTTCCATCTCTATACAATAGAGTCAGTCAACATCTCAAGATTTGACAAACTTGCCTAAATGTCTGGAGATGATCATGCAGATATTAGTAGGGACAGTGTGATGTTAAGTCAAATATTCCCTCTGGCCTAGTGTTTATGATGAAAATGATGTTTTTCTTTGTGGGACTTTTTTTTTTTTTTTAAAGATTTATTTATTTTATTATATATCTCCCCTTCCCCCCGCCCCGCTGCGGTGACGCGCCGAGACTGGTCACTGCGCAGGCGCGGCTTTCCCCGCTTGTGGGCGGCTTCTGCTTCTTTATATTCACGGCCGGCTTTCAGTTCGCGGGTGGCTGGCTCCGCTCCATTCGCGGGCTACCTGCCCTGCCCACGGCGGCTTTTGCCTGTCCGTGGCAGCTTTTTGCCCTGCCCACGGCGGCTCTAGTCCGCCCATGGCGGCTTGCCATTCTCAAGGCGGTCTGCCCGCTAGGGGAGGTCCCCGGGAACCGAACCCAGGGCCTCCCATGTGGTATGCCGGTGCCCTATCCACTGGGCTTTGAGCCAGCCCCACTTTTTTTTGATTACTTAAAATTTTAAAAAATATTGGAATAATTTTAGGTTTACAGAATATTTTCAGAGCTAATATAGAGAATCCCCATCTATCACTCACCTAGTTTCCCCTAATGATATCTTAAATTACCACATTATATTTGCCAAAAAAAGATCCAAGTACTGGTATAGTAATATTGACTTAATTCTAGGTGTTATTCTGAGTTCATTAGTTTTTTTTTTCAATAATGGCTGTATCTTATTCCAGTATCTACATGAGCAAATTAAAGTGGTTTTTGTTTTATGCCATCATTTTGCGTAGTGTGTTACCAGCAACATATACCTGATACTTCTACTTTTACATTGAAAAGGAAGTCATGGGGGTAAGCAGGCAAATACATGAATCACACTAAAGATCTCTGGCTAGGAATCAATGTTAGGGTGTGGTAACTAAAATATGGTACACACTATAAGAAAAATTTAAGAAATATTCAGGATTGTGAGGGAATTTCATTGTCAAGAAAGCTATGTGTAATAATTTAAAAATCTGTTTACTTTAAATTAAAACAACTCTAGAAAGTCCAAATTGTATGGTGGAAATAAGCTGCAAAAACTGTGTAGTCTTCAAGGAGAGCCACTCTACAACACCCATTTGAGAATGACTGCAACTTGTTCCAGGAAATCAGCAGTCACAAACAACTCTCTGTCCTTAACATTGAACAATTGTTCTTTTGAAATTATGCAAACTGCTCTGCTGATCCCCTGCAGCCATCCAAGAACTCACAAATGTACCTGAATATAAATGGATAAGCACTGGTGTTTTCAAATATCACATTTTCATAAAATGTTTGCCAATCATATACTGTTTCCTTATTTATTCTTTTTACTCAATAAACGTACTTTCATTTCTAATATCCTTAAACCCCTGCTGAAAATGTGATTGCAGATGGTTTACCCTACTGCAAGTTTATGAAAATAGCCTTTGATAATTTTGCGTTAATCATGGTTTTGTATTTGATATCCTTCAGAATTGATCATAAAGAATAATGGATAAGTAAAAAATATCTATGAGAAAAGGGAAACAATGGAAAATGCTTTTCTCCCTAGAGAGAAAGATCAAGGTCTCATAAATAAAAAGTCTTCCCTCATCGGTGTTCAGGCACCTTCATAATGCCACGTCATCAATATTTCAAAATTGTTCACTGTGTTCTTCATACTTCTCTTATGAATGTGCATTTTTTCCTAATTAACTTTACTTTATTCTAGCATTATATAATTAATTTGAATATGCAATTAGATAAGATTTCTTGTTCGTTCCTAAGTTTCTGGACCATAGGAGTCACATCTGGTCTGGTTGGAAAGGACCACTAAACCCCTGCCAAAGGCTTGACATTAAGCTTCAGTAGTGATTAGATTGGGTATAGATTGTTTCCTTGGTGGAGGTTAATAAAATATTCTTTCCTGGGGAAGAAATAAAATGAGTATTTGATGATCACAAGCAGTATAATGGAAAATATACGTTATTTTTGGCCAATCTTTCTTTTCTCTGCGTGGGCATGTAACTAGACTTAATTTCTCAGCCTTCATGCAGAATGTTGTGGCCATGTGAGTTCATTCTTTCTTCCAAGATCAGACGAGATTGGGTGCATTCAGGGTGGTATGGCCATAGACAGTTCGTTCTTTTTAAGTTAAATGTGAGTGTACGACATTTGTGACACTTACAGATCTTGCCCAGGTAAGTGCTCATGTGATCATCTGCTCACTCTTTTTTCATTTGTAACCAGATGTGTAGAGAGAATCCAAGCCAAAGAGAGATGGTGAAGTAACTGAATGGAAAGAACGTGGGTCACTGAATCACTGCATTAGTTCCCATAGAACAACTAATTGAATAATGTATGAGAAAGAAAATCCTCTATGGTCAAGCCAACACAATTTTAGATCTTTCCTTTATGGAAACTAGTGATAATTACCTTAATTAAGAAAGGGAGGTTCCATTAAGAAAATCTGGTAGTAGGCGATATATGATGGGAAAAACTGTCAAGTATCTACAGCACAATTTAATTCCATAATTGAATATTTATAACTCTTTATCCAGCCTCCAAATGAACTAAAATGACTAGCACAAGTAAAATTAACATCGGATTTGAGCTCAGATAAAAGCTCAAATTGGATTCCATTCCAACCAAGCACTGTGATATAGGGAAATTTACTTAATGTTCTGACCTTGTGTTAGGGAAAATAATGCCTACATTAAAGAATTAAATTTGATGGATACTGAATGAGTGAAAACTGAGCACAGTGCCTGACTCAGAGTAACTGCTGAAAAGTGAGTTTCATTTTCCTTCCATTCAACTGTGATAATTGGCAAGTCTCAAATCCATAGGGCAGTCTTCAAATTGGAAACTCCGGGAAGAGGTGCTTGAGTTCCTCCAAGAGAAGGCCAAAGTTGGAAACTCTGATGAAGTTGACATTGATTCCCCAGGAGAGGTTGGCTGGTTGAAG
This sequence comes from Chaetophractus vellerosus, assembly GCA_004027955.1. Classification (NCBI taxonomy): domain Eukaryota; kingdom Metazoa; phylum Chordata; class Mammalia; order Cingulata; family Chlamyphoridae; genus Chaetophractus; species Chaetophractus vellerosus. The sequence goes on from PVKH010001849.1 coordinate 4,627, forward strand.
CAGAGATAGAAATTCTTCTTTCTGAATTCTGAAGTTCATCAATTCTCACATTAAATCTTCCGGCTGATTGGAAGCGGACACTCTCCTCATTGATAAGAGCAATCTCCTTCACTTATTGTAGGTGCAAGAAGCAGTAGATGCAATCAACTGACTATAGATGCTAATCGATCTACAAAATACCATCACTGTAACAATCAGGCCAGTGCTTATTTGAGCAAAGTGGACACCATAACCTAGGAAAGCTAACATAAGAAATTAAGCATTAAAAGTTTTAAAGTCAAGTTACTGTTTTGAGATCTTCAGTCTTTTTAACGCAAATATTTCAGCTATAAATTTCCATCTTAGCATGGCCTTCACTACCTCTAATAGTTTTTGGTAATTCAAATTGTCATTTAAATTTGTCTCAAAGTATTTTCTAATTTTTTTGTGTTATTTCATTTGTTCTTATAGTTACTTAAACTTGTATAGTTTAATTTGCACATATTTGCAAATTTTCTAGTTTTCCTTTTGTTATTGGTATTTAATTTCTTTCTATTGTGGTCAAAGAAGATTCTTTGTCTCATTTAAAACACTTAAAATTCATTTTAGACTTGTTTTGTGGCCTAAAATATTTTCTATCCTGGAGAATGCTCTATATGCATTTGAGAAGAATGTGTATTCTGCTTTTTGGGTGGGATGGAATGCTCTTATCTGTTCTGTCTAATTGGTTTATATTCTTGTTTACATCTTCTCTTTCCTTATGGATCTTCTGTCTAGATTAGTCTATCTGTTATTGAAAGTGGGGTACTGTAGTCGTCAACTATAATCATAGAACAGTCTATTTCTCCCCTTCAATTCTGTCAGTGTTTCTTGGTCATATTTGGGGGCTCTCTCTTTGCCTTTGTTTTTTGACAGTTTGACTATAATGTATCTTGTTGTTGATTTTTTTTTTGTTTGACTTTGCTGAGCTTCCTGGATGTGTAGATTCATGCTTTCTTTTTCTAAATTAAATTTGGGAGATTTTTCAGTCATTATTTCTTTAAGTATTCTTGTGCTCCTTATTCTCTCATTATTTTTGGTACTTTCATTTATATTTATCAACATGCTTGATGGTGTCCCACAGAACACTTTAGGTCTGATTTTTTTTCACTATTTTTCTTCCTGCTTTTCACACAGGAATGTTTCAATTGACCTATCTTTATGTTTGCTGATTATTTCTTCTGCCTGCTCAAATCTTCTCTTGTATCCTTCTAGTGAATTGTTAATTCCATTATTGTGCTTTTCAGGATCAGGATTTCTATTTGATTCCTTTCTATACTTTCTCTCTCTTTATTGATATTATCTATTTATTGAGCACAGTTCTACTGCACTCTGTCTCCCAGAGTTTTTGTTTGTTTGGGGTTTTGTTTGTATGTTTGTTTTTTTGTTTTTTGCTCCTTGTTTTTTTTTTTCTTCATGGTTTCTTTTAGCTCTTCAGCACATTTAAGACAATTGATTTAAAATCTTTGCCTAGGGGAGTAAATTGTGGCTGAAGAAGTTGAGTGCCTCCTTCCCATATGGGAGGTCTCAGGATCAGGTCATGGTGTCTCCTAAAAAAGAAACAAAAAGCAAACAAATAAAAAGCCAACTCAGGGGAGCCCATGCAGCTCAGTGGTTGAGCACAAGCTTCCCATTTATGAGGTACCTGGGTTCAATTCCCAGCCCCAGTACCAAAAAACAACAACAACAGCAACAAGAACCTTTGACATGTAAGTTCAATGTTTGTGTTTCCTCAGAGAGAGTTTCCAGTTCTGTTTTTCCCTTTGATGCACCATAGTTTACCTTTATTTGCATACCTCTTAATTTTTTCTCTAAAATTGGACGTTTTGAATAGTATAATATGGTAACTCTAGAAATTATTTTCTTCTGCCTCCTCAGGATTTGTTGTTCTTTCTTGCTTGCTGAGGAATGTAGTATTTTCTTTAGTAACTTTCAACACTATTTTTTAAACATACTTTTTGTTTACATCGTCTCAGAACTCTCAGTTCCATTACACTGTGTTCAGATATGATTTTGATAGCCATTTCTTTCAATGTTGTGTTTGATATAGAACTCATATGTTTGTTGTAAGCATTTGACTATTTTTCAGAATTCTGACACCGTTTTTTTAATCAATTTTGTTATTTTTTTTAGTGTTTCTGTGGAGTGATGGGCCATTGGTATCCATTACTCCACCATTTTTGGCAGTTTGACTATAATGTGTCTTGCTGTAGATCTTTTTGGTTGAACTTTTTTGAGTTTCCTGCATGTATAGATTCAAATTTTCTTTTTCTAAGTCAAATTTGGGAAGTTGTCAGCCATTTTACTTCAAAATTTTTTTTTGCTTCTTATTCTCTCCCTGAGACAGCTTAGATGAACATCCAGGTATTAAATGTAGGTTATTACAATGTCAAAATGAAAATAATGGTCAAGGCTCTGTTTTCTGTGATGGTATGAAGATTGGGCTAACCTGGAGGAAAGTTCCAGCTTTCCCCTAGTATTTAAAGTACTAGGAATTAGAACCCAATATCTTACTAGCCACAATTCAGCCTAGTACAGATTTGTTTCTCAGTTATGCTACTACATGCCCCTCAAACAGATTGTCTGGGGAATAAGAGGTTCTCTCCTCAAGGTCACTCAATAACACAAGCCAATGAAGGCTTTAACATCTGTAATTGTAGCTACTGGGCATAGAGCTTCCTCAGTCATTGTTGTGAGTAACAGACAACTGTAGGATTGTGTATAAGTTTCAGTCCACACAAAAATGACACATATCAATTCTTCCCACTGTCCATTGTCTAGAACTATCACATGTTTCTATCTAGATGTAGTGGGACAGGAACAAGTCAGGAAGCAGATAGAATGTATGAGCAACACTGTCTTTTGATCCATGACCCAATTTTAAAATAAATATCAAAATGGTAATATTTACCTCATGGGACATCTGATATGTACTAACATTGTGCTCCGTTTGTATATATGTCAACTCATAATCTTCTTGACAATCCTGTGAAAGACACATATTACTTCCTACTTTATACATGAAATGCAGAAGTTTGGAAAGACGAAATCACATATTTGAATATGCAGCCAAGCCATAATTGCACAGAACAAATCTGTAACTACTACACTTGCTGGCTATGAGAAAAGCTGTGATTACAGAGGCAACAGTGCAGAGGAACAAGTGGAGATGTTTCCTTTGTTGAAAACAAGCAATTCCCAGGCAAGATCTGTGGAAATGATGCAAATGAGTGATTTTTAAAATAAGATTTTGTTAAGGATACTTCCTAATATTTCTTTGAGAAAGCAAAAAATTTAATTGAAATGAAAATAAAATAAAAATTTTAAAACCTTACAACAACAAGTGCTGGAAAATATATAAATCAATTGGAATATACTGCTGGTGGGGATTCAAAATTGTAGAGTCACTTCAGAAAACAATTTGGGTGTTCCTGATTCATTTAAACATATATTTATATTATGACCAAACAATCCAATCCCAGCTATTTGCTCATATAAAATGAAAACCTATACTGACTCAACAAACTTTAGTCAAATGTTTAGAGTGGCTTTATTTGTAATTGCTAAACATTTAAACCAACAGAAATGTTCCTAAACTGGGAATGGACAAATACTCTGTGGTGTGTGTTCAATGGTATATTACTCCTCAATAAAAACAAAAAGATCCACTAGTGTTACATGTAATAGCATGGAGGAATCCCAAATGCATTATGCTTGGTGAAAGAAACCAGACTCAAAGGCTATATATACTAGCATTCTATTCATATGAAAATCATGCATAGGCAAAACTTTGTGGACTGAATATAGTTTAGGGGTTGACAGAGGCAATGGGTGGAAGAAGAGGTTGACCAAACAGATGCTTAAAGGAATTGATTTTAGGATGAAAAATTTTATATCATGTTTGTGCTAGTGCTTACATGATCATGTATATTTGTTCAAAATCTTAGAAGTATACTCTGAAAACCATGAATATTATGTACGTAAATTATACTTTTATTAGAAAATGATAAAATTTTGTTCAATTTATGGACAAACATGTGTGCACACTCAACATATCCAACTAGGTCCCCATAGGCAGTTTAATTGCTTCTTCCTCAGTTGTGGAATAGGGAACTATAGCTGCCCTTACAATGGGCATCCCCTAAGAGCAAATGTCTCTATAACTCCCTCCTGATACCCATGTATTAGTCCCTGAAATCAAAATATGACTCCAAGTAACATCATTTTGGTAAGACCAGATTGTGTAGAGCCACTTATGGTCATCATTTATTCAAATTCATGTGAAAGTTAATAATGGTTAGTACATGCAGTCTTTCCCTAAACAGCATTTGCTATGATCCTGCAACTATGGGGAAGGAAAAGACCCCTAGATAAAATTGTATTGGTCAAATTTAAAATGATAACCCCTTGGTGAATTTTTTAATGTACTTTCTATTGTTTGCCCTTCACAGTCATTATTCTGCCAATTATGTGAGATAAGTAATTTTATTATGAGTATTTTATGAACAAGGAGGATATATGTTTAACCTACAAGGGAACAGAAAGAATGTAAGATAGGTGCAGGACTTTAACCCAGGTCCCTGTCCCCAAGTAAATATTCTTTCCTCCATCTTTCCCTGCCTCAGAAACTTTGGAACCTTTTGACCAGTAACTGAGAACTCATTTATGCCTTGTTCCATTGCTGAATTTCCTATCTCAGACTCACAGTTCAGGATTGTCTTTCTCTTATATCAAGGAGCAAGGTATGATTTTGTATTTCATTTACACTTTTATGAGAAGTGTATTTCATGCAAAAGCAGTGAGACATCTATATCTAACATTATTTCAGCTCAGAATCAGATGTTTTAAATTTTTTCCAAAGCAATGAGCTGAGGTTGAGTTATAAAAGTTAAACTTTTATTTGTAAGAAGGTTAGTGATATTTATAAAACATCATGCTGATGTCCTAAAGAAGAAGCAAAATAAATAGAATAGATTATGCTCTGATTCAGTAGACTGTACTTTTATCTTGGTCACTATCTGTTCGCTTATCATTCATAGTAAAAAAAAATGAACAGAGGAAAAAAATAGTTCTTTAAATTATGTAAGTGTACTAATTGAGTTATCAAGATTAGTATCTCATTTTAACATTTTCCCCACTACCTCACTCTTAAAATTAAAAATACATCTGTAAACAATGACAGTGAGGTGGTTAAAAGCATAGACTTTGAATAGGTCAGTAGTGGGTTTGCTATTGAATCTTGAATCTCCCTCATGGTAGTTGTGCCATTTTAGAGCATCATATACCCTTGAATCCTCAATGCTCTTAAGGGTAAAATAGGAATAATGATATTCACTACTTTTTAAGATTATTGTGAGGCTAGAATGAAATAGTATGCATATATGTATGTGTTTATATATATAATATTCTTCATTGATTGTAGAACATAGTATACATTAAAAGTGTTTGCAACAAAAGTTAGTGAACAAAGGCTTTATGGGTCAGGGTTATAAAATAAAGTTGCGAATGAATTAGGAGGAAGGTGTTAGAGAAGAAAGGTTAGCAGAGGATGTATGTCCTTCCAAAGGTTTCAAATAAAAAATAATTAAAACACTGTGCTTGTACAAGAACATATTCAAGTAAAAAATTTTAAAACATGGAGCTCACCACCAGAACAGATATGCAGCCTAAAGCGATTTATAATTATGATGAATCTTTCAATCTGCAATCTCTGTGTTTCACATTTGTCCTGACAGAAAAGAGGGAAAGAATGAGTTTAAGAGGAGACTCTTATCGCCCAAGCTAAAATATGTATTTCCAGGTAGAAATTAGTGAAAAGAATGAATTACATGGAATGACTGGCATAACCACTCATTAGGGTGAAAGAAGGACAAACAGAAATATTTGAGGGCACAGAAAATTTCAGTGGACATAGTATATGAGAAACAAATTGAAGAGGGAAGCTACGGGACTTCAAAACAGCGACACATTGAACTTCGCATGCTGCCACTTACTTTTCCCAAACCTACATAGAAGCAATCTTTCCACCCTAATGGTAATCTTACACCTAACACAGATCAGGCAGTGATAAATATGGCATTATAAGCATTGTTTTTTATGCATTACCTCATTTAATTACAATCCCTATTTTATACCTTACCTAATTTAATTAATAATAAATCAAGTTAGGTTGGAACTAAAGACTCCTTCATAGTTGACATTTAACTGCATACACACCTCTTCCCAGATCCCAAATCCTTCATTCTCTGAAATGTCTTACATTCAGAATTGCCTTTTCTGTTTGTATACACCCCCCTGCTGCAGTTAACTCACCGAATGTATTATACAAACATCTTTCAGGTACTTTACTGTGAAACACCAAATATTGAATTTGGCCCAATGAAGACATGAGTTATTATAAATTGAGATAAATTCAAATTTATTTAAATTAATATCATTGAATTTGGGAGCCACCCTGCTTGAATCAAAGCTTGGTTTGATATTAGTGAGCCGGTTCTTGTTTTTGTGGCTAACTCCAATATACTTTTTGCTCTTCTTATTATCACAATTTCCTACCTGTTTATATTTATCACCATCTTGAGAATGCACTCAGCTGAGGAATACCAGAAGGCTTTATCCACTTGTGCTTCTCACCTCACTGCAGTCTCCATCTTCTATGGGACAGTCATCTTCATGTACCTACAGCCTAGATCCATTCATTCCATGGATACAGACAAAATGGCATCTGTATTCTATGCTATTGTTATCCCCATGCTGAGCCCTCTGGTTTACAGCCTGAGGAACAAAGAGGTCAAGAGTGCATTTTAAAAGGTTGTTGAGAAGGCAAAACTATCTCTAGGCTTAATCTTTTAATTTTGTAGGATCCAAAATTACATATTTTCTTTCCTCTCCAATCTTTACAATATAATGACCTACATGATATGGTCCACACTACACATAAATATATGAGGTGATATCCTTGCCTTTTAAAATGTCTGTGGTCTAGAAATTAGAAAATATTTTGCCTAGAAATGTAATACCTGAATGAAGGTGGCTGAGGGAGAACAAGACATTTTGGGCTTTGCTTGTTTATATTTATTAAAACTATTTGATTTATACCCATGTTCTACATGCATTTTCTGTATCAAATATCAATGTATGCTTAAGTATAAAACAGGGCACACTCTAGTTCCTGAATATAAGTGTATACTAGGATCCTATGTGTGCACATACTCATAGGACTGGAAATTTGCTTTATGAAGTGTGTAGTTCATAGCTAGTTTTAAATAAAAGAATTTAAAATTATCAATTGGCATATCAGATATAAATTTATATATAATCTTATTTATTCCTAGTTGAACAACTATTTCAAGAGTCCAAACTGAGAAAATGGTGACACAGGTTTTGAATAAGTATATTCTTTCTGTGGACATATTTTATTTAGAGCAACATAATTGTACCTTAAAGGAATAATATTTCTGCCTTAATTCATTTGAGAGAAATGCATAGTCACATGATAATTTTCAGAAGGGAAAGTGCCAGAATAAAAAAAAGAGGGGGTCAACAAAGATACTATTTTTCAATTTATTCGTATATGACTACCAAATGTACACATTTGTTTTAAAAAATGCAGATAAGTTAACAATAATGTTACCCATTTTCTTTCTGTAAATTCTCTCAACTGGTTAATACCACACCATTGATATTACAGTTTTCGTTGAGCTACATCATCTCTTAAGACTCTCCTGCTCATTCACTGCACTTCATTCATGCTGAATTAACTGCTATTCCTGAACATCTCCAAGCATGTTCCAGCCTCAGGAACTTTACTACTAGCTATTCTCTCTGCTTGGAATCTTTCCTAGCTCCCTGCAGACTTCTTCTTAAACTTCATCATGTCCTAGTCATCCCAACCCCTGATGGACTTTGACCTCTCTTTGCTTTAATCTTCATAGTCCCAATCACTTCTCAATTCTTGTTACTACTTTTTCATTCACCTGTTCATCTATTTCCTCTAAATAAAATGTACACTTTACTAGCAATATCATCATCTCAAAACAGAAATGATGTCCTAGTTCATATACATTTCTCAATAAACAAATGTTTCATTAATCTTTGAATACAACTATACATGTATGTGAACAACTAATAATTTCAGTCCATTACACATAATAAAATTATTTATGAAATACTTTTAGTGCATATCATGATACACAGCTACCTACATTTTTACTCAGTACTTGCCAACTCTACTTGTGGACACATTAATCTTTTAGTATTCACACAGTAGAGTGCATCATCTCAAATCATCTTAAATTTTCACATTAGGAATGATTCCTCACTAAGCAATAAGTAGCATATGACATTGTTTACATTTAGTAAAGCATAAAAAGGAAAATGACAAGACTGTGAGGAGATAACATACCGAATTCAATTTGAAAAATTCCTTTATACATATTGATGATTCATATCCCCAATGATTCTAAACATCCATAGACAACTTAAGCAAGACAAGAATTATCAGCAATAAACATGATCTACCTCAATATGCTAACAAAATACACAATACTTAGGGATTTGTTTTGATCCTTAGGTGAGTCTAATTCTATAATACGCCTACAAAAAGGAATTTGTACCCATGTCTGCCTTGTCTATCTGTTTAAAATCAGAGCCAGTCAACATTTAAGAGTTGAGAAACTGGAATTGAAAATACTAAAAGGTCATGCTGCTGCTATTGGGTCAGTGTGGTATAAACCCAAGATTCCTTCTGGCCCTTAAGTCAATGAAAATGCAGATGTTTCTCCTTGTAGAACCATTTTATATATTATTTTAAAATTCATTTTAAATTTTGGAATCATTTAATCTCAAAATTTTGAAATATATATTACAAGCAGTTCTCATAAACTCTTAACTTATTTTCTCCAATTGATAACATCCTACTTTATCATGACATATTTGTCAAAACTAAGAAACCAACAATGGCATATAAACATTATATAAATTTCAGATTTTGACAGTTAATTTCATGTACCAACACTGATAAGTTATGGTGTCCAGTTGTTTGGTCAAGGAACCACTAGCCTGATTGGTTCTATGAAGATATTTTGGAGGTTTAAATCATGAGTAAGTTGATTGCATCTACAGATGATTAGATATAAAATCCATATTGTGATTGCCTTCAACAATGAGAGAAGTTGCTTTCAATCAGTTGAAAGCCTTAAAAGGAGAACTGATGATTTCAGGAGTCAAAAGGAAGAATTTCTATCTCTACTCAAACAACCAGCTTCTTCCAGTGAATTCATCAAAAACATCCATCATAGTTCCCAGCTTGCTGCCTGCTCAAGAAAATTCAGACTTGTCCATCCCCAGGGTCATATGAGCCAATTCCTGTAAAAAATCTCATATTTACACTATATACAGTATAAATAAATATACATATATGTAATCAGTTATTTTTCCTTGGAGAACCTTGACTAACATAGTTTCATACTGGGCATAGTCCTTGATAAATAAAATCTTAGGGATGAGATTTCTGAGTTGATCCTGGGGCCTTAGGAATTGGTCCTTTAATAGGATTAGATTCAAAGGCACTAATGACTCTATTCCCAATGGTCAAGATAGTCCATGGCATGAATTGGTAATAGAGATGTACAAAATATCAGCATTGGGCATTGCTATTCAAATGCTTGTAAGAGACAAGGCTCTGAGTGACAGTGTCTTTGATACCTTAACAGAGTTTTGTAGAGATAAACAACATAATGGTGTTGGCTGGTTGTTCCTAAATACACTGGATATAGTTATTAAAGAAAGGGATGAGTTCAAGTCTTCAAATTTCCAGCTTAAGCACTGCATGATGGACATGAAATTTACTATGCATTCCCTGAAAGAAATTCTTATTTCTCATAGCTTCAGACATGAGATTTCTGAAAACCAGACCCAGAGTATCATTTTTGAGTGACTGAGTTGCAATGTAAATTGAACTCTCAGCATTGCAATGTGTCTCTGTTAAAGTGAAGGCATTGATTGGAAATGAATGAAATCCTGAAAATTGGAATGTGTGTTCATAATGATAGTAGGAACATTGAAATTCTAGATTTTACCAAGTATCCTTTGCCATATATAACTGTAACAGGTCAGACCTGCAGAATCAGCTATCCTAGCTTCAACCAGCCATCCAGCCTTCACCTGAAGAGATCAATCCTTCTGTGCTTGAAAACCTGTAACTACCTCTCCTAAGGAAATAGCCCTCACACCCCCATCTGAAACTTCAGTGGAAAGCTCTGAGGTAGTTGGCTGGCAAGATGCTGGTAATTCCTCTTATGATCCACCCCACCACTCCAATTTAAACTAGATTGAAGTTCAACAGGACCTAAAAGATAAGATAAAAAATGAGACCTATGAGAAGGTGCATGATTTTTTTTTCAAATTTATATAGACAAAATCAGGCGGATATGTGTGGGAATGGATATTAAGCATATGGGATATTGGTGGAAGGAACATAAAGCTGGGTAAGCCTGAATTTATTGATATGTGCCACTAAGCAAAGATTCTGGATTCAATTCTGTAGCTTGAGGGATTAGAAAGGACCCTAACAATTTGTTTGGGTGGCTGGCTGAAACATCCACCAAAAGATTGCCAAGAATGTCTGAGGTCAAGATGCCCAATTTACCCTGGTATACTGTAGATGAAGGGATCCAAAGCTTAGAGAGATTGGAATGCTAGAATGGTTTCACCATTTAAGACCTGCCCACCCAACCTAGTAATGTCCAGAGACATACCTTTAACCATGACAGTGAGGAATAAATTTATGAGATTAACTCCATCTTCCCTGAAGAGGTGATTACTTTTCTCTGTATGCCAGATATTACTGTGGGAGAAGCTGTCATGGAACTAGAATCCTTAAACACTATGGGGATGATCAGATCCTGGGCTGACAGAAACCAAGTAGCAACGTTTAATAGTCAAAGACAAGGTAGGCATGGCCACAACAATGAAAGGCAGACTCAAAGCAACAATCAAAACTGTCTAACTCCCTAAGAGGGAAACAGATGTGCAGTCTACTAAATTCCTACTTGATCTGTATTAGAAGAAGAGTTCTTGATAGAGTGAACAAAACCCTAATTTGAATTACAGAAACAGAGAGTCACAGTCCATTAATCAATTTCCAGACTTGAGACATTTTACAGACACACAGCCCCTTGAATGATGGCAAGATTAGGTCTCCTTGGGGAAGGATCCTGTTATGCTGCCAAAAATTTATATTGTTAATCTTTCTCTCAGCTCTCCCCAGAAAGACCTACAGCCTTTTACCAGAGTAACTGTGCATTGGGAAAAGGAAATGATCAGAAGTTTCAGGGATTATTAGACACTGACTCAGAAGTAACATTAATTCCAAGAAACCCAAAATGTCACTGTGTCCCACCAATCAGAGTAGGGGCTTATGGAGGTCAGGTTATCAATGGAGGTTTAGTTTGGTTCCATCTCATAGTGAATCCAGTGTGTCCCCGGACACATTCTGTGGGTCCACTCTTCCAGAATACATAATTAGAATAGATATACTCAGTAACTGACAGACATTGGATTCCTGACTTGCAGAGTGAGATCTATTATGGTAGGAAAAGGACAAATGGAAGCCACAAGAACTGTGTTTACCTAGCAATGTTGCCAGATTTTTTTTAGGTTCTTGGCTAAGCTACAAGAAATTAATTTCAAGAGCAAGCCAGGTTAGTTAGGCCAGTAATTTATTAAGGAAGGGTAGGAAGAGAAATGGGGGGAAATAACAGAGTAAGGGTCCCAGGTAGAGAGGAAGGGGCTGAAAAGTGATAAAGAGGGCTGATTTACAGACTACTAATTCCTCATTACATATTATAAATCCCCATGTTTACTTGTGTGTTGATCCAGGTGGAGGGGGGAAGAAGGCAAGACCCATGGAGGGGGTGCTCTGGCGCTTGCCTTCTAAACTATTAATTATTCTGCTCCTTTTGCTAATGACAGGGGAGAGTCTCAGCTGTTTGTTGTTTTGACTGATTATCCGATCCCTCAATCCCCTGGGAGGGCCCAATGATAAGGCCCCCTGGAGAATATCCAGGGGTTCTCCTGGTTTCCAGAGGAAATCTTGTTCTGAATGGGATTTCTCACAAGGGTTTTCCAGCAGCCATCTTGGGGGTACTGAAGGCATCATGTTCAATGGCAGTGGTTTTTCTACCAGGTTCCAGATCTATCTCTTTATTCCCTAACTAGCCTGCCTCAGCAATACCAAAAAGTAAGGGGAGGTTGTGGGAAGATGGTGTTGAACTAACAGGCAGAGCTTAATGCTCTCACAAAAACAATGGAGAAAGAGCCAAAAGTTGTCTGAGGGGCCTGATTTGGGCGTCAGCAGATCAGGACAGTGCTACAAAACTCCAAGGAGGGTGAGGGACAGAGAGAGATAAAGAAGCCAAGCCAACAAATGTGAGTTACAAAGCTCCCTTAGTGGCCTTGAAGCACTCCCCTCCTTTATCCCCAAGATATTAAGCTGGGGTAAAACGATTGGTTCTCTGCAGCTGACTGAGAGGGGAACAGACATTTTTGTCCCAGTCAGTTGTTTCAAGGGAAAAGGGAGGGGGGGTGGAGGGGGTTTTCTTTAGTGAATTCAGCCAGCAGACCCTGCTTTGAATCTCCACTCTGGAGATTCATCACAGAAACACAGGATATCCAAGACTGAAACATCTCTGTGGAAAGGTGTGCTGATGAGCACAATCTGCTGACTGGTTTTGCAATTTCATGCACAAAACTGTTTTCGGTTCTATCTGTATCTTTACCTCTGGGAGAAAATCTGCACTCCTCTAGTGAGGCCCTAGTCCTAAGCCAGGTGATTTTAAAGACATAGAAAGAGCTGATTCAAATATCAAAGAGGAGCTGTGAAAAACAGCTATAGGCAAGAGAGAGAAATTTGCTATTAGAATAAATTCACCATTCAGATGCCTAGACATAAGCAAAAAATTACAAGCCACACTAGGAAACAGAAAGAGATGGCCATGCCAAAGGAACTAACCAAATATCTGAAGAGATGCAAGATTTAAGACAATTAGTCAGTGATAATCACACAACTCTCTTAAATCACTTCAAAGAATTTAAAGAAAATATGACTTAAGAAATAAGGGACATTAAGAAGACAAAGAGTAAGCATAAAGAACAATTTGAAAGCCTGCAAAGAAAGTAACAGACCTTATGGGAATGAAAGACACAATGGGTGAGATTAAAAATACATTAGAGGCACATAAGAGCAGATTTTAACTGCTTTGAAGACAGAATTAGTGATATCAAAGACAGAACAGCTGAACTGGAAAAGACAGGAGAATAGAAAGAGAAGAGAATGGAAAAATTGGAACAGAGTCTCAGGGAATTGTATGACAATGTGAAGTGAAGAAACATTCATGTTATCAGTGCCCTAGAAGAAGAGAATGGAAAAGGGACAGAAAAAATATTTGAGGAAATAATGACTGAAAACTTCCCAACCCTTATGGAAAACATAAATATCAATATTCAAGAAGGACAATGTGCCCAAACAGAGTAACTCCTAATAGACCTAACCCTAGACACCTACTATTCAGAATGACAAATCTCAGATATAAAGAGAGTATTCTGAGAGCAGCAAGAGAAAAGCAAAGCATCTCATACAAGGGAAACTCAATAAGATTAAGTGCTGACCTCCCATCAGAAACCAGGGAGGCAAGAAGAAAGTAGGATGATGTATTTAAGGTACTGAGGGAGAAAAACTAACAGCCAAGAATTCTGTATCTGGCAAAACTGTCCTTCAAAAATGAGGATGAGTTCAAAGTCTTCACAGACAAACAAAAACTGATAGAATATGTTACCAAAAGACAAGAATTACAAGATATACTAAAAGAAGTGCTGCAGCCTGAAAGAAAAAAACTAGGGCAAGAGATTTGTAGATGTGGAAATGAAGATAATTAGGAAGGGTAAACTAAAGGATAAGAGGGAGGACAATAGAATGATATGACAACAGAGAACTGAAGGACAAAATGAATGAAGTAAGTGATGCGTTTGCATAATAACATTGAATGTTAACGCATAAAACTCACCAATCAAAAGGCATAGACTGATAGAAAAATGAGCCATCTATATGTTGTCTACAACAGACCCACCCCAAATGTAAGGATACAACAACATTAAAAGTGAAATGTTGGAAAAAGGTATTCCATGCAAATAGCAACCAAAAAGAGCTGGAGTAGCAATACCAATATGGAAAAAAATAGATTTCAAATGCAAAACTGTTATAAGGGATGGAGAAGGTCATTAGATATAAATAAAAGGGGTAATTCACCAAAAAGACATAACTATACTAAATATTTATGCACCTATCCTGAATGCCCCAAGACTCATGAGGCACACACTGGCAAAACTGAAGAGGGAAAGAAATGTCTCTACAATAATAGTTGGAGACTTCAATACACTACTCTCAGTATTGGATAAAACATCTGGCCAGAGGATAAATAAAGAAACAGAGAAAATGAATAATATGATAAATGAACTAGGCCTAAAAGACATCTATAGAGCATTGCATCCCAAAACAGAAGGATACTTTCTTTTCAAGTGCTCATGGATCCTTCTCCAAGATAGACCATATGTTGGGCCCAAGACAAGTCTCAATAAATTTAAAAAGATTGAAATTATACAAAATGCTTTCTCTGATCATAACGGAATGAAGATGGAAATCAATAATGGACTGAAAAAGAGAAAATTCATAAATATATGGAGATTAAACAACACACTCTTAAATAATCAATGGGTCAAAGAAGAAATTGTGAGAGAGTTCAGCAAATATCTTGAGATGAATGAAAATGAAAACACATCATATCAAAACCTATGGGACACTGCAAAGACAGTGCTGAAAGGGAAATGTATAGCCCTCACATTATAAAATAAGAAACAGCTAAAATTGAAGATCTAACTGCATACCTGGAGGAACTAGAAAAAGAACAGCAAACGAATCCCAAACCAAGACAAAGGAAAGAAAAATCCACATCCAAAGTTACTAAAACTAATAGAGGAGTTCAGCGAAGTGGTGAGATACAAGATTATTATGCAAAACTCAATAGTGTTTCTATACAACATTGATGTGCAATCTCAGGAGGAAACCAGAAAAAAAAATGTTTATAATAGCAACTGCAACAATCAAATACTTATTTATAAACTTAATCAAGGAAGTAAATGACCTGTATTCATAAACCTACAAAATGTTGCTAAAAGAAACTGAAGAAGACAAATAAATGGAAGGACATTGCATTTTCATGGATTTGAAGAGTAAATACCATTAAGATGTCAATTCTACCCAAACTGACTTACAGATTCAATGTAATACCATGAAAAATCCCAACAACCTTTTTGAGAAGTGAAAAACCCAATTATCAAATTTATTTCGAAGAGTAAGGGCCCCCAAATAGCCAAAATTTTCTTTAAAAAAAGAAGTACAAATGTGGAGGACTCTCACTTCTGGACTTTAGAACATATTACCTAGCTACAGTGGTAAAAACAGAATGGTACTGGCATAAAGACAGACGCATTGACCAATGGAATCAAATTGAGAACTCAAAAATAGACCCTCACATCTACAGTCAAGTGATTTTTGACAAGGCTGTCAAGCTCTCCCAGCTAGGCCAGAAGAGTCTATTCAACAAATGGTGCTGGGAGAACTGATATTCATATCCAAAAGAAAGAAAGAAGACCCCTGTCCGACACCTTATAAAAATTTAACTCAAAACTGGTCAAATACCTAATATAAAAGTGACAATAATAAAACTCCTAGAAGAAAATGTAGGAAAACATCCACAAGAACTTATGGTAAACAGTAGTTTCTTAAATCTTACACCCAAAGCACAAACAACAAAAGAAAAATAGGTAAGTGGGACCTCCTCAAAATTAAACATTTTTTACCTCAAAGGACTTTTTCAGAAGGGTGTAAAGGCAGCCAACTCTATGGGTGAAAATATTTGGCAATCACGTATCCAAAAAGGGTTTAGTATTTGTGATATACAAAGACATCATACAAATCAACAGTAAAAAGACCAAACTACCTGTATTAGTCAGGCAAAGGGGTGTTGATTCAAAATACTAGAAATCTGTTGGCTTTTATAAAAGGTATTTATTTGGGGTAGAAGCTTACAGTTACCAGCCCATAAAACATAAGTTACTTCCCACACCAAAGTCTATTGTCATGTGTTGGAGCAAAATGGCTATCGACATCTGTTAGGGTTCAGGCTTCCTGGGTTCCTCTCTTTCCAAGGCTTGCTTCTCTCTGGGCTCAGCTCCTCTGTGTTCTCCACAAGGCCAGCTGTAGATTATCAGGTGAATGGCTCATTTCTCTTCCTGGGGCCTTTTCTCTTTCCTCATGACCAAGCTCCTCTGTGTGCTTACTTTCCAGGACTCCAGCTCAAAAACTCCAGCATCAAAAGCTCCAACTCTGTCCTTTGCCATGCCTTTTATCTGTGAGTACCCACCCACCAAAGGGCAGGGACTAAACACCTTACTGATGTGGCCCAACCAAAACCCTAATCATAATTTAGTACAGACTAGTTTATAAACATTAATCCAGTATCTATTTTCAGAATTCATGAACCATATCAACTGCTACACTCCACCCTCTGAATTCCAAAAAGACATTATAATATTTTTAGAAACCTTAAATCAGTAGCAATGCTAACTATAGAATCACATCGCAGTCAGTTTAAAGAAATACAGTTTGTCTTGGGGCAAAGTCCCATCTGCTATAAAGCTCTGTATTAGTCATCCAAAAGGGTGCTGATTCAAAATACCAGAAATCTGTTGGCTTTCATAAAGGATATTTATTTAGGGTAGAAGCTTACAGTTACCAGGACATAAAGCATAAGTTACTTCCCTCACCAAAGCCTTGTCTTGTGCTGGAGCAAAACAGCTGTCAACATCTGTGAGGGTTCAGGCTTCCTGGGTTCCTCTCTTCCCAGGGCTTGCTTCTTTCCAGGCTTAGCTCCTCTGTTATCTCCACAAGGTCAGCTGTAGACTATCAGGCAAACAGCTTGTTTCTCTTCCTGGGGCCTTTTCTCTTTCCTCTTGACCAAGTTCCTCCATGTGCTTACTTCCGGGGGCTCCAGCTCAAAAACTCAGCATCAGAACTCCAACTCTGTTCTTTGCAATGTATTTTATCTGTGAGTCCTGACCCACCAAGGGGCAGGGACTCAACACCCTACTCATGTGGCCCAATCAAAACCCTAATTATAATTTAATCATGCCCAGATACAGACTAGTTTATAAAATAATCCAATATCTATTTTTGGAATTCATGAACCAAATCAAACTGCTACACTACCCAATTAAAAATGGGCAAAAGACTTGAAAAGACAATTGTCCAAAGAAGAAATAAAAATGGCAAAGAAACACATTAAAAATGTTCGACATCACTAGCAAACAGGGAAATGCAAATAATCAAAACTACAACGAGATATCGTTTCATATCTATTAGACTGGCCACTATTAAAAAGTCAGAAAACTGTAAATATTGGAGAGGATGTGGAGAGAGGAACACTTATTCACTGTTGGTGGGAATGTAGAATGGTACAGCCACTGTGGAGCACTGTTTGGCAGTTCCTACGGAAGTTGAATATAGGCTTGCCATGTGACCTGGTAATACCATTTCTAGGTATATACCAAGAAGAACTGAGAGCAGAGACACAAACAGACAACTGCACATCAATGTTCATAGCAGCATTATTCATGATTGTGAAAAATTTTAAACAGCCCAGGTGCCCATCAACTGATAATTGGATAAATAAATTGTGGTGTATATGCACAATGGACTTTTATGCAGAAGAAGCATATGACAACATGAATGAACCTTAGTGAAGCAAGACAGACACAAAAGGACAAATACTGTATGATAGCACTATTATGAACTAAACATACTGTGCAAACCCATGGAGTTAATAATTTGAATATAGGTCACCAGAAAATATAAGGAGGATAGAGAATGGAAAGCTGAGGGTTAATCTATGCAGAATTGTTAAAAAAAGGTTGTTTGGAAATCTTTGGAAATGAATAGAAATGGTTAAAGCATATCATGGTGTTTGTAACTAGTAGTGCTATTGTATTCGTATTGCAATTGTTGAAAAGGAAGTCTAAGGTCATGTATATTACTAGAAGGAAAGTTAAAAACTGTAACATGGACTGTATAAGATAGTAAAACCTGGGGGCCAGCTGTAGCCCAATGGATAGGGCGCCGGTTCACCACATGGGAGGCCCCGGGTTCAGTTCCCGGGGCCTCTCCAAGCGGTCAGACCGCCTTGAGAGGGCAAGCCACCATGGGCAGGGCAGAGCCACCATGGGCAGGGCAAAAAGCCACCACAGGCTGGGCAAAGCCTCCATGGACAAGGCAAGTCACCCGCGAGCAGAGCAGAGGTGCCCGTGAGCAGGGCAAGCCGCCCACGCGGTGAGCTGACTCGGTGCATCGCCGCAATGGGGGGAGACAAAGCAGACACAAAAGAATTAAAAAATGAACACAGCAAGAACAAACAGAAAGGGGGGGATATGTAACAACAACAACAAAAAAGATAGTAAAACTTCATGTAAAACACGAATTTTGGTATATCGCATATATGACTGCTTTTACAATATATATATACAAATATCCTAGAGAGAAGGAAAAACAATCTAGTTATGTATGGCAGGGGAAGCATAATGAGACTGAGAGGTGATGAGTTTTGTTTGTTTTTTGTTTATTATTGTTATTATTATTGGAATAATGAAAGTGCTGTAAAAATGATTGAAGTGATGGATGCAAAAGTATGTGATTAAAACAAATACCATTGATTGTACACTTTGGATGGATATATACTTTATTAATATGCATCAATAAAATTAATTTGTTAAAAAAAAAAGCAATACTGGATTGCTGGAGGGATTTCGGAGATCAGTGCAACCATCAAGGGTATGAAGGATGCAGGGGTGGCGATTCCCACCACATCCCCATTCAACTCTCCTATTGGCCTGTGCAGAAAACAGTTGAATCTTGGAGGATGACAGGAGATAATCGTAAAATTAACCAGGTGGTGACTCCAATTGCAGCTACTGTTCCAGATGTGGTATCACTGCTTGAGGAAATCAACATAACCCCTGGTATCTAGTACACAGCTATTGATCCAGCAAATGCTTTTTTTCTCAATTGCCATTAGTAAGGAACACCAGAAACAGTTTGTTTCAGCTGGCAAGACCAGAAATATAACTTTACTGTCCTGCCTCAGGGGTATATCAACTCTCCAGCCCTATTTCATAATATCATCTGCAGGGAACTTGATCATCTCTAGCTCCCACAAGACATCACACTGGTCCCTTATATTGATGATATCATGCTGATTGGACCTAGTGAGCAAGAAGTAGCAAGAACTCTAGACTTATTAGTAAGGCATTTGTGTGAGAGAGGATGGGACACAAATCCAACAAAAATACAGGGGTCATACACCTCGGTGAAATTTCTAGGTGCCTAATGATGTGGGGCATGCCGAGATATCCCTTTTAAAGTGAAGGATAAGTTGTTGCATCTGGCCCCTCCTATGACCAAAAAAGAGGCACAACACTTAGATGGCCTCTTTGGATTTTGGAGAAGACACATTCCTCATTTGGGTATGGTACTCCAGCCCATTTATGAAATGACCAGAAAATCTCCTAAGTTTTTGTGGGGACTGGAACAAGAGGAGGTTCTGCCACAGGTCCAGGATTCTGTGTAAGCTGCACTTCCACTTGGGCCAAATGATCCAGCAGATCCAATAGTGCTGGAAGTGTCAGTGGCAAATAGAGATGCCATTTGTAGCATCTGACAGACCTCTATAGGAGAATCATACTGCAGACCCTTAGGATTTTGGAGCAAAGTCCTGCCATCCTCTGCAGATAACTGCTTTCCTTTAATATATATTTTTTTAAACTTTGAAACTATTTTTTTATATATCCCCCCTTTCTGCTTGTTCTTGCTGTGTTGATTTTTGCGTTCTTCTGTGTCTGCTTGTCTCCCCCCTACTGGGGCAACTTGCGGGCGGCTTGTCCTGCTCACGGGCAGCTTCTCGTGCCCGCAGGGGCTTGCCCTGCCTGTGGCGGCTTTGCCCTGCCATGGCAGCTTGCCTTCCCAAGATGGTCTGCCTGCTCAAGGAGGCCCCGGGAACTGAACCTAGGGCCTCCCATGTGGTAAACCAGTGCCCTACCAATTGAGCTACAGCCGGCCCCTGCTTTCCTTTAGAGAAATAATTTTTGGCTTGCTACTGGGTCTTAGTAGAGACTGATCACTTAACCATGGGCCACCAATTTTCCATGAGACCTGAGTTGCCTATCATGAGCTGGGTATTGTCTGACCTATCAGACCATAAAGTTGAGTATGCACAGCATTATTCCATCATAAAGTGGAACTGATATATATGTGATAGTGTTAGGTCCCAAAGATGGACCTTTAGAGATAACCAGAGAAAAATCTTTAACATGAGAGTGAGACAAAACTTATATTTTTTATGTCTACAGACAGAAGCCAAGTTCAGTCTAAAGGGACTCAGAACCAACTCCCTGTGCTGTGGTTTTGTAATAATGTTTTGGGTGACTCCTATTTCCCATGGGTTTAAGATTCCCAACCAGCAAGTCTGCATAGGCCAGCACCACAGCCAAATGACCTCATTTTCCCAATTTATATGGTTGAGGCATAGGCAACAACAATTTATTATTACTTCCCTTTTGGGCTGTAGAGCTACTAGTTCTTTAAATTGTATTCTCAATGTGAGCATAGGTCTTGCTATTAGCATTTCAATTGGAGCAGGGGTGTTGAATTTAAACTGATTAAGGTTGGAGACAGTTTCTTAGTTCATTGTTGTAAAGATCCCTTATCGCTTTTTATTTGCTCCTTTAAAAGGCCATTCATTCTTTTTATAAGACCTGCACCAGTGGGGTTATAAGGCAGATGGAAAGTTTAAACAATATTCTGATTCATAGCCTAGACTTTATAAGGTGACCAGTAAATGGAGTTTCTTGATTACTGTTAATTTGAGCTGGCACCCCGTATAGGGCACTTACTTTTTTTGGTAGCAGTATAGCAGCTTGTTGGTTACAAGAGTTCTGTAGCAGTGTCTGTGGCAGTGAAAGCATACCTTGCCCCTTCTGAGAGTGGGAGAGGACCAATGTAACCCACTTGCCATTGTGCTTCTGGAGACTGTGCTTGATCTGAGTTGTTGGTGTGAGCATCATGGACAGGTAGTTAGAACTGTAAAGAATCTAGCTCAAGGTTGCTTTCTCACCAAAGTCAATTGCCCATCTGTTGAAGCAAGATGGTCACTTATCTCTGTCTGGTCTCTCCTTTCCTAGGCTTCCTCTTCCTGTTAATGCTCTGTGAGTCCACCTTCTTTCTTATCTCAGTAGTAGACTGGCATAGGTCTTGTCTCTCTGGGCTTCCTATATCAGTCTCAGCTCTCTTCCTGGGGCTTTAGCTGTTTCAGCCTTCTCCTTTCCAGACATGACAAAGTTTGTTCCTTTTCTCATATGTCTTCTTGAGTGAGTGTCTATTTATATAAGCCCACCAAGGGGGTAGGATCCAACCTGAGTCATGCCTTACTGATGTGGTAGAATCAAAGCCTGAATCTTAATTGATAATTTAATCAAGAACCCCTCAACTGAATCCAATATAATAAAAGGGTATCACACCCAAAATAGATTCATTTACAAACACAGTCTTTCTATTTTTAGGATTCATAGATAATTTCAAACTGCCACAATATGAGTAAGAAAATCCTCTATGGCCAAGCCATTGCAATTTTGGAGCTTGCTTGTATGGCAAATTACCTAATTTAGAAAGGCAGAATCCATTAAGAAAATCTGGAGGTAGGGTGATATATGATGGGAAATCCTGCCAAATATCTACAGCACACAATTTAATTCCACAATTATTTATGACTCTTTATCCAGCCTCCTAGTTAACTCAAATGACTGGCATAAATAAAATTAACACAGTATTTGGACTCAGATAAAAGCTCAAATTTAATTCCATTCCTACCAGGTTCTGTGATATAGGGAAATTTACTTAATGCTCCAATCTTGTGTGAGGGAAAATAATGCCTACCCCAAAGAATTATATTTGATGGTTTCTGAATGAGTAAAACTTAGCACAGTGCCTGACTCAGAATAACTGCTGAAAAAAAGGTTACTTTTCTTTCCCTTCCATTCAACTGTGGAAATTGGCAAATCTGAATTCCATAGGGCAGTCTTCAAGTTGAAAACTTCAGAAAGATGAACTTGAACTCCTCAGGAGAAGGCACAAGTTGGAAACTCTGATGAAGTTGGCATTGAATTTTCCAG
The DNA here is from genome assembly GCA_004027955.1 of Chaetophractus vellerosus. NCBI lineage: Eukaryota > Metazoa > Chordata > Mammalia > Cingulata > Chlamyphoridae > Chaetophractus > Chaetophractus vellerosus. The sequence goes on from PVKH010001849.1 coordinate 26,974, forward strand.
GAAAAGTTCACTGGTTGAAGTAGAGATAGAAATTCTTCTTTCTGACTTCTGAAATCAACAGTTCTCACATTAAATCCTCCAGCTGATTGGAAAAGGACATTCTCCTCACTGAAGAGAGCAATCTCCTTCACTTATTGTACATGCAATCAGCAGTAGATGCAATCAGCTGACTACAGATGCTAATCAATCTACAAAATAACCATCAGTATAACAATCAGGCCAGTGCTTGTTAGAGTAAACAACTGGACACCATAACTTAGGCAAGCTAACATATGAAATTAAACATTGCAAGGTTTAAAATTAGGCTACTGATTTGAGGTCTTCATTCTTTTTTTAAGGCATATATTTAAACTATAAAGTTCCATCTTAGCATTGCCTTCACTACCTGTAACAGGTTTTGGTGTTTCAAATTGTCATTTTCATTTGTCTCAAAGTATTTTCTAATTTTGTTTGTGGTATCTCATTTGTTCTTATAGTTACTTTAGATTGTATTCTTTAATTTCTACATATTTGTAAATCTTCCAGTTTTTCTTTTATTATTTTTTGTTTGTTTTGTTTTCTTTCTTTGTCTTTTGTTATTGATCTCTAATTTCTTTGTTGTGGTGAAAGAAGATGCTTTGTCTCATTTAAAACATTTTAAATTCATTTTAAATAGAGACTTGTTTTGTGGCCTAAATTATTTTCTATCCTGGAGAATGTTCTATGTGCATTTGAGAAGAATGTGTATTCTGCCTTTGGGGGGAGGGGGTTGGAATGCTCTTGTCTGTTCTGTGTAAATGGTTTATAGTATTGTTCACATTTTCTCTTTTCTTATGGATTTTCTTTCTAGATTAGTCGATCTGTTATTGAAAGTGGGGTACTGTAGTCTTCAACTATTATTGTAGAACAGTCTATTTCTCCCCTTCAATTCTGTCAATGTTTCTTGGTCATATTTTGGGACTCTCTCGTTGTCTGTTTTTTGACAGTTTGACTATAATGTATCTTGGTGTGGATCTTTTTTGTTTGAGCTTGTTGAGCTTCCTGGATGTGTAGATTCAAGTTTTCTTTTTCTAAATTAAATTTGAGAGGTTTCAGTCTTTATTTCTTTAAATATTCTTTGTGCTCCCTATTCTCTCATTACTTTTGTTACTTCCATTTATATTTATCAACATGCTTGATGGTGTTCCACAAAATACTTAAGCTCTGATCTTTTTTTTTTTTTCACTCTTTTTTCTTCCTGCTTCTCACACAGGAATGTTTCAACTGACCTATCTTTATGTTTGCTGATTCTTTCTTCTGCCTGCTCAAACCTTCTCTTGAATCTTTCTAGTAAATTGTTAATTCCATTACTGTACTTTTCAGAACCAGGATTTCTATTTGGTTCCTTTCTATACTTTCTCTCTCTTTATTGATATTATCTCTTTATTGAGCACATTTCTACTTCTTTCTGGCTCTTAGGGATTTTGTTTGTTTGTTTTTTGGTTTTGTGTTTTTTGTTTGTTGTTGTTGTTGTTGTTGTTGTTCCATGGTTTCTTTTAGATCTTCAGCACATTTAAGACAATTGATTTAAAATCTTTGCCTAGGGGAGCAAGTGTTGCTAAAGCATTTAAGTGCCTCCTTCCCACATGGGAGGTCCTGGGTTCAGGTCCTGGTGCCTCCTAAAAAACAAACAATAAGCAAACAAATGAAAAAGACAACTCAGGGAGCCCATGTGGCTCAGTGCTTGAGCACCAGCTTCCCACTTACTAGGTACTTGGGCTCAATCCCCAGGCCTGGTACCAAACAACAACAACAACAAAAACCTCTGACTTGTAAGTTCAATGTTTGAACTTCCTCAGAGAAACTTTCCATTTCTGTTTTTCCTTTTGATGAACCATACTTTCTTCTTTATTTACATAGTTCTTAATTTTTTTCTGTAAAATTGGGTATTTTGAGTAATATAATATGGTAACTCTAGAAATTATATTCTTCTTCCTCCTCAGGATTTGTTGTTTTTTTT
>PVKH010001850.1:0-28944 GCA_004027955.1 Chaetophractus vellerosus
AGCCCACCTGCCCGAGGAGGCCCCGGGAACCGAACCCGGGGCCTCCCATGTAGTAAACCGGCGCCCTACCAATTGGACCACAGCCGGCCCCCTCACTGTTTTCTCTTTATCCTATTTATTATCCAGAGCTAGGGATGTGAGACCCAGCAAGTAAACATATAGCATGTCCCATTAAATGTGAGTTTCAGATAAATAACAACAACAAAAATAGCATTCATATGTTCCATTCAGTGTATGGGACATTCTTATATAAACAAATATTTGGTGCTTATCTAAAATTCAAATTGAGATGAATGCCCTGCATTTTTATCTGTCAATTCTATCCACAGTTACAGATTCCACTGCAAAGGGGAAAAGGTGTATAATTTAGTTATGTCACGAGAACAGTGAAGATTACTTAGTCCTGGGGCATTGAATTCTGAGGCAAGGTAAGGTTTCTGGAAGAAAGATATTGTACCGAGTGTTGTACTTGAAAAGCTATGCTTAAGAGTACAAAATTGCATCCAGACCCTATAGCGTCTTAATTGGCCTCTGATATTCTCAGGCTCTGGGCTAAGATGCCTCTTTTCCTTGCAAGAGTTGGAGAAATGTGCATGGCAGTAAAATTATGCCCTTGGCCCTTGATGGGAGTACTGTCTGCACTGAGATTAAATCCCAGGGACATACATTAGGGACTAATTGGGACCTAGAAAAAGCAGAAAGCGAGAGTTTCTCTTTTACTTGTTCTCTTTATTCTCTTATCCTTTGCCAAGGTCACACTGTCATCTTTCCTTTGGTCTTTGCTGGTGAAGAGTAACTTCTGCTGTATCATTGTTTTTGCTTTGGAAAGGTTTCGGCTGCAGGGGTTACGTTTGGGTCAAAATAATGTGTGTGTATCTGTGTGTGTAAGCATGTGCATGTTTATGTTAGTGTGTTTGTGGGCTGCTGGATTTCAGCCAGAATCCTCATCCTGGAAAAGGTGTGCATTCTATCTGAAGTTGTATGACCAATGACAAGAGGTCCCAGAAATAAAAACAACCTGATATTAAATTGTGGAGGGATTTAGACAGGGCTCACAAACCATGGTGAAGTTGAAAGCAACTCAGCAGCCAGCTTCAGACACATTTGCAACCAAACATTAATATTCAAGTAAACACGTAACTTTTATCACACTTTCTCTTCTGCTTTCCTCTCTTTTGAAATTTTCAGAAATTCCAGGAGAAAAGGGGACATGGTTTGATCTGAAGAGCCGTAAATCGAAGTCTTATTTCACTCTAGAATGTATAGGATAACAACATCAATTATTTACAGTATAAAATATGGAGTGTTAACATTTTATTTCATGTCAAGAAGCACAGAGTACTGAAAAGATAGATGCTAAAATGAGTTTCAGATGTATTTGAAGACAGTGTGTGAGACACTCAGTGCAAAACAACAAGTATATATATATTTCATTTAAACATAAAACATGCATAATCTTGAGAAGCTTGAATTAAATTTGCAAAATAAATTTTAAAAATAATTCAAAGTGAAATTCTTATAGTAGCTACTTAATTCCCAAGCCCGCTTCTTAGGACAGGATGGGATGATGCACTGTGCAAAGCCACAGGTAGGTCACTTTATTAGGACACTTGGAGTGGGGGTGGGAAGATGTCAGCCCAAGTCTCTCAGTTTTAGACTAAACGGAAACACAGACTCAGATTCACTCTTTAGCAGACCCTGCCTATGAGAGGCATATAAAATATTAGCAAAGAATTAAAATAATTAAATAAGCAATTCATTCAAAAAAGCAATAAATCGTCAAACTCCAAAGTTACAAAGTTAAAATAATTTAAAATTTTACAAATTTGTTTCATGGACTTGTGCATTCTATTTTAATCATATTTTTCTTCAATTTGGTTCCAAATATATGATTTGAAAATCTTTCTGGTTAGTACATAGAGCTATAACCTTCTTTCTACAATTTTTTTAATGTGTGGATTCATGATAGTTCATTTAAAACTGTTGCTTTTATTTCTTTTTCTTTGCATTGAGCTTTTTTTTATTTTCATTTTTTTAAAGATACTTAGATAATACAAATGTCACATAAAAAATAAAGGGGATTCCCATATGCCCTGCTCCCCACATCTCCCACATTCTCCCATGTTAACAACGTCCTTCATTAGTGAGGTACATTCATTGCAATTGATGAACACATTTTGGAGCGTTGTCACTAAGCATGGATTATAGTTTACATTGTAGTTTACACTCTCTCCTGCCAAATTCTGTAGGTTATGGCAAGATTTATAATGGCCTGTATCTGTCATTGCAATGTCATTCAGGACATTTCCCAAGTCCCCAAAATGCTCCTGTATTACACCTGTTTTTCCCTCTTCCTGCTCTCAGAACCTCCAGAGGCCACTGCCTCCACATCAATGATATAATTTCTTCCATTGCTAGAATCACAATAAGTCTATAGTAGAATACCAGTACTACTTTACAGACTAAAACTGCTGCTTTTAAAGGTAATATAATGTGATACTGAATCAAATTGCAATCTCGGTAGCATTTTGTGAAATTATGTATTGATTCCATCAACTTACAAATGACTGGTGTTATTCAATTTTTAAAATTTTGTCATTCTATTTTGTAAAAAATAAAAGTATCTAACAATTTAAATTTCCCTAATTACTAATGAGGTAGAGTACCTTTTCATTTTTATTTACAATTTGTACTAGCTCTTTTTTAAAAGCATGTTTTACATTGTGTACCTTTTTAAATTTATTTGAGGTAGTTCTGTAAATTTTTTTTAAGATTTATTTTTATGTATTATACATCCCCCCCTTTTTGCTAGTTCTTGCTGTGTTCATCTTTCTCTGCGTTCCTCTGAGTCAGCTCACCAGTGCAGCGGCCCGCCTGCTCGTGGGGGCTCGCCCTTGCCCACGGGGGCTTGCCTTTTTGTCCGCCCGCAGGGGCTTGCCTTTGCCTGCGTTGGCTTGCCTTCTCAAGGTGGACCAAACCCAGGGCCTCCCATGTGGTAAACCGGCGCCCTATCCACTGGGCTATACAGCCGGCCCTGTAAATATTTTTAATAATTTGAAATATATACATATTACAGCAAATAATTTTCCTCAGTGTTTTATGTCTTTAATATGTGGCAAATACTTAATGGGGGATAGTTTTAATATAAATTAAGTTACTTTTGATTCAGTTGAATTTTTCAATCCTTTCCTCCATGGATTTTGCTTCTTGTGTCTTTTTTAGAGGCTTCCCTAGCCTAACATTGTAACTATATTCTCATATGGTTTCTTTTAACACTTTTTGAAGCTCTTTTAAAGATGAGTTATTTAACCCATTGCTACTTCATCCGTGTAAACCTATGAAGTCATGATCATTTTATTTTCTATCCAAGTGTATAAATGTGCCCAAACTATCCATTGATTATTTTCCCAAGTATATGAAAGACAGAAATCCTTGCTTGACCTTGTAGGTAATGCATCGCCCGCGTCACTAGGGGGCGCCATTCACACAGACCTCAAATGTAATGGCTCACCTTGGGGTTGTATAGCAGACAAGCTCCTCTGAAATGCCAACTTTGTCATTAACTGAAATTCCAACTGCACGTGAATTTATTTATGGACTCTCTTTTCTGTTCTAATGATTAGTCTGTATATAGCTTACATCAGTATCACTTTATTTTAATTGCGATAACGTTAAAATAATTTTTATACTGATCAGAGTAATCTCATTTTTTATTAAAATATTAGTTAGCTTCTTCTATCCTTGTGCATTTTCTCTTCCACATGAATTTTAGAAATGCTTTGTCAAACTCCATGAAGCATCCTGTGAGAATTTGACTAGGTTTGCTTTGGATGAATAGATCAATTTGGGAAGGAAGACGATCTTTATAATATTGATTCTTGCCATAGGTAAACTTAGTAGATTTCTTCATTTACCCAAGAACACTTATTGAGTGTATTTAAATGAGCATTTTTGCTTTACTCCCATTAAATTTTAAGGAGCTGAAATACACTGAAAGATTTTCTAATGTTGAATCATCTTTGCACCTTTGGAAATAAATCGTTTTACAGAGTTTGATCTTTTTGTTGTTGTTTTTTTTTTTAACATATTCTTGGATTATGTTATTCAAGAAGGGACACTTATTATCTAACTGTTCATAATGTGAGTCAGAGTTTGAGATTATCTCGAAGGAATCTGAAATATTCTTCTGACTTGATGAATTATAATATTAATCACCACTCCAGCATTCTATTCTGTTTAACGCTGCATATTCACTACAGTCCATATAGAAAATGTCAGTGTATCTCAAGCTGATTATCATATATTCTAGCCATCTTACAAATATAACACAAACTATTTGCAAAATAAAATTGCAAGTTACACAGAACATGCAGCAATTTAGGAGATAATAGAAAATACTAGTGAAACGTTCAAGTCCTCAATTCATTCAATAAAAATCAATTAATCAACTACTATTCCAAAGAATTATTTTGTCTTTTGGAGATATAACAGTGAAGTCAAAGGAGTAAAATTTCTGGATCTCATAGAGATTATATTCTCTTGAAAGATATAGATAAGGACTGCGGAGAAAATGTTGAAACCCTCAAAAGTATTTTGTAAAAATGCCCCCTATCTGCTTAATGATAATTCTCATCAAGCAAATATGGAGTAAAAAATGCAGTGGAATACTGGCATATCATATCATTGGAAAAAAACAATAATTACTGTAAAAATTCTTTCTGTTTTTTAATTTTTAAATATTTCTTATATTTGCATTGTAGCAATCACAACACAAATTTTATTAATTATAATATTATTTAACTATGTTTATAAATTTAATTGCATTTTTTAAGGTAAAACCTAAGTAAATAAAACCTTTCTTTATGATTTTCTCTGAAATGTTGGTCATTGTTTTATTGATTGGAACTTAATAGACATTTTTCTGTACCATTTAGACTCAGATGAGCAGGCCTTCAGATTTTTATTTGGAATTCATGAATTTGAAATTATATGATATTTTATCTTATATTTCTCATTTTGTACCATTTTATTCCAGTTTGGGCACTGAAGTTTTGCAGGCCTTGAAAAATAGGTATTGGGAATTTTTATATTTTTTCTGATTCTAGAAAAGTTTATGTTAATATGAGTAAGAAAAATTTCATAACAGTGGATATAAATAAATCTGCTTGAGCCAGATACATTTAAGGGATTAATAACTAACTTTAGGAAATATATTTTCCCCTGATATTCAAGTTTTCCATTTCAAACTGTATAATTTTTATAATTGATATTTTCTTAGCATGTCTCTATTGGTTAGGTATTAAAATGTAATGCTGTAATACTGTGTATAATTCCTTGTAAGTTTTTTGAAGTAAACTTTTCATACAAAATGCACAAATCTTAAGTATATAGATTTCACAAATGCATACACCCATAAAGCCCACTTCTCTCTCCAGATAGAAAATTTGCATCACATCAGAAATTTCTCTTGAGTCTCTCCTCAGTCAATGTCTTTTCCTGCAAAGAGGCACCAACTTTTCTCATTTTTCCCACCATTGATTAGTTTTGCCAGTTCCAGGACTCCACATAAATGAAATTATACAGTAAGTATTCTTTTGTTTGACTTTTTTTCACTCAACGTAATGTCTGTGAGATCCATTCATATTGCTCCTTTTTATTACCAAGTGATATTCTATTGTATGAAAGAATACAATCTGTGTATTCATCCTTTTCTTAATGGGAATTACGGTTATTTTGTTTTCGGGTACTGCTAATAAAGCTGGTATGAATATTCTTGTCTAAATCATTTTGTGGACATATGTTTAAATATCTCTGGGTTAAATAATTTAGAGTGGAATTGCTAAGTGAATATTTAGCTTTACAAAAACTGTTGAAACTTTCCCCAAAGTAATTAGGCCATTTAACATCCCCTCCAGGAATATAAGAAAGCTGGGGTCCCTACACATCCTCTCCAACACTTAGTACTGTAGGCGTCCCGATTTTAGCTATTTTAACGCGTGCATATCAGTAACTTCTGGCTTTAATTTGCATTTTCCTGATGACTACCGATACTGAATGTTTGTTCACTTGCTACAGGCTCTCTCTGTTCTCCAGTGAGGGTCAGCTGAGCTCAGGTCCTTCCGTTTCCAGCTTCTGTTTCTTCAGTGGGCCCCTTGGCGTCTCCCCTGCTCATGCATAGTTCAGAGGTCAGAGGGATTTTAGGGCTCACCCCTTTTCCAGCCTCATCCCTTTCAGCATTACCCCTCTAAATGTTAATATGTTCTTCCAGGCCCTAACTCTTCCCTCTGACACCTCAAGCTAGTAAGACTGTGACTTTCTGCCACCCCAACGGCATGTGTGGATTGAGACGTAGCCTTATGTGGAAAAAAACAAACAAATGACAAAATGTCAAATATCACCTGGTACAGTTGTCGTCTTCCTCTGGTTTCTATCTTCTTTGGGTGTACCACCCATTTTTAAAAAGGTTTGTTGTGGCTAATATTTGTCCAGATTTAATAATTGTTCCTAGTGGACAAAGTAGTCTGACCAAACCACTAGGCCATTACTTGAAGCTGTAAGTTTATTTACATTATATTTTAAATCTTCTTTCCTGCTGATGTGTAAATGTTTACTCACCAATTATACATCTCTTTGCCTTTTTGTTTTACGTGATAGGGGCTTTCTTTGAATTTGCCTTTAAACTGTAGTATTGAATTCATATTTATCCCTATTTCAGTTATACTCTTCTCATTTTATGGATGCAGTATCTGTTCTATTCTTTCTGACATCAATCATTTGTTAAAAGTTTTATTCTGTGTTATGCATAAATAATTTCCAAGCAGCATGCAGTGGCAGACTTGGGAATTAGGTCTAGGTCCATATATTATTTTTAGCTAAAAACCTATGTAAATTTTGGAAAGCTGTTGTATGTGTCAGGGTCCAATCAAAGAAAATAAAATATTTGCAATGAAGTATATAGATGGGTTTTATCTAGGGAATTAGCTTCACAGGTGATGAGAGAGACTGAGAGGTCAAGCAATGGAAAATGAGAACACTGAGATACTCGTAAGAAGAGGGAGCCTTTATTATCCCATGGTGGGACAAAGGAAGGAGGTTTTGTTACCGTAGTTTATAAAATTGCCTGGTGAAACCTCAAAGCAAAATGGACCTGTCTGCCAAGAGATGGAGCCTCACAATACACAGCAGCGGCTAGATTTACAGCTGTGGCACAAAGGGAGATAGAGATCCCCTGACTTTTCTTTTTGCCTGCCTTTCAAAATATTTTCAGTGTCTCCCAGTGGCCAAACCTTATGGAAGACAGTTAACATGGCAGCTTGGGAAATGCAGCCTGAATATAGAGATCAGAGTAAGGCAAGGGCCAAGAGACTACAAGTGCAAACAGTCTCTGCAACTGCACACCCACTTTAAAACTCAATTTATTTTGCTTTGAAATGGTGATATTAATGCCTAATATTATGCCCTTGGGGGAAGATTAAGTGAAATAATAATGCCATTTTTTTACCCATGCATATGAAATACTCAATAAATGTTAAGTTTTTTTTTTTTAAAGTACTCCAACCCACGTATCTGTGTGGTAGATTAAAAAAAGGTTACAAATTCTTCCCAATCCTTTCTGTATACACTTTTAAATTGTGATGGTTCAGTTTCTCTCAGCATGAGTTAAAATCTATATCTCTACTCTTTGAGTCTGGGCTTGGCCATGTCATGAACTTTGGCTAATTGGATATTAACAACACTAAAAAGCAGAGGTTTGAAATTTATGTGTTCAATAAAGCTTATGTTATTTGCTACTGAGAACCCTTTATCACCAAGTGAAGCCCCAAACCAGCCTAATGAGGGATGAGTCCACGTGGAACAGAGACGAGCCATCCCAGCTGAATGCCCAGAGACCAACCCAGCCCCCAGCTGGCTGCAAAGACATGAACCCCAAGTAAGTCCAGCAGAAGAGCCACCCTGCTGAACTCAGTCTAAACTGACAACCCACAGAATCATGAGCAAATGAAATTAGTATGGTTTTTGAGCCTTTGAACTTTGGGGTGGTTTGCTATAGCAATAGACACCTGACATAAGTTCTGGTCACAGTTCCTCCACTAGCAAATTGTAACTTTGAGGAAGTCGTTTGATGAGATGATTCCTAGTTTTCTTGAATGTAAAATAAAATGGCATAGCAGAGAACTGCGAGAGGCTGGATTCATTTCTAGTTGTCTTCCAATTCGGACATTATATGATTATGCAGAAAGAAGTTTGGTTTCTTTCATATTTTTTTCCTGTAAAGTTTTTCAAAGATCCTCTTTCCCTTCTCTAGTTTGGAGGACTGTTTATAAATATCTGAATATGATGGTCCAGCTTTCCTGTCAGTAAAAGGAGCTCCAAATACCCACATTTAAAAATGTACAAGAAGTTGAAAGAACTCTCAGAACCCACTGCTGCATCAATGGTTAATGGCATGTGTTTCCAATGTTGTCTTCATCGCAACATAGTGCAGGAAGGAGCTTGTTCTTAAAATTTGGCTTATTTAGGTTTAAATACCTGTCTGGTGGCTCTGTGATACTGAGAAAATTACTCAGTATATGTGAACCCCATAACACATACTTCAGAGATAGTTTTTAGATGATTAGTGAAGTTGATGAAATCCTCTCCACAATTTGCTTATTACTATATCTGTATAGAATATATGTGTAATTTTATTTCAAACCAAAAGAAATTGAAAAGTGGAAACATTTCCATTGGCATCATCAGATTTTCCCATTCCCATCCTTTTATCTACTAATTAGGCCACTTTTGCAAAGAGATCACTGTTCACAAGTTTCATTTTTTAGAGCCCATTTTTTCCCCTTGCCATCTTCTATCCATTCACTATAAAATTTTTTATCTCTCTGCTTTTAAGAGGATGATAGTTAAACTAATCCACTCCTAGGTATTCAGTGACCCAGAGAACTGGGTTAAATATTCACAACAAACAAAATCTCATTATGTCCAAAGTTAGAAGTCTGACTAATCTCTGCAGGAATGTCAAAAGTGACATTAAGAACCAGGCTATCCTCAGAAAAATAAAATCATACACAGATTTTCATAAGGGGAGAATGAGACTTTTCATGCCATCCATGATTCAATACATTATAGTCAAACCTCTGTACCAGTCTTTCAAATCCAGGACTGCTGTCCCCTCCTCTGGCTTTCTCAATCATGAGTTACATCAGAGACATAAACACTGAGTTTTTCCAAATGATTGCTCCAGCTTTTCTTACCTAAGTTCCAAGATATTTACTACCTGGATCCAGAACTAATGCTGAATGGAGTGGGAAAATACCAGTAGCCTCTGCCCTTAATCACGTGAATTAAGGGCTGCCATGATTCTGGGACCTAGTGAGTTTCTTTGTCCACCAAATCAAAACCTTCTTTTCAAACACCTTGCTTTGTTGGAACAGGCTGGGTGCTACTTCTATTTTTGTGCTGAGCCACTACTATTTCCTGCTAGGAGACATACACATGAAAAATGTTCTTTATTCCTTAGGACAAGTCCAGTAGTGTGCTGGCTTTAAGAGGGAAGGAGACTGATTTATGATATTTGCCAATTCCCTTAGTGTAAATACTTACAGCAAGGTTGATTTTAAACCAACACTTGATTTTACTGAATGTGGCTGTTGGGTATTGAATCATGACCCCTGTGGAAACATGTTCAAGTCTTAATCTGTCTTCCTGTGCATGTGAGCCACTTCCTAAGTAGGGCCTATGAAGGTGTAATTATGAGTTAAGATATGGGCTCATCTGTGAGGTCAAACTGAATCAACCTTAATCCATGTGACTGGTGTCCTTACGAAGCAGAGGAAATTCAGGCATGGTCGGTCAGTAGAAGTTAGAAGTCACTAGAAGCCAGCAGTCAGAAGAAGCCGGAGAAGGAAGGAGACCACCATGAGACCAAGGCAGAGATGCAGCTATGGAACCCCAAGGACTTCAGCAAGGCAGCGCCAGGGACTTGCTACTGACTCTGGGGGAAAGCAAGCTATGTCACGACCTTGGTTTTGAATATCTAGCCTCCAAAACCATGAGAAAAGAAATTTCTGTTGTATCAGCCAACCAGTTCTGTGTTATTTTTATACCAGCTCTGGCAAACTAAGAGAGTGGAGTTGTGAAGAGATGAGCACAATCAGCTCTTGCAAACTGATGCAAGCCAACCCCAGCACATCACTGGAGGAGCCTCTGGTTATTGGCCAGAAAACATGAACTTATGAGGACCTCTTGCACGTCCTTAGTATCCAGGGAGACACAAAAAAGGTCATGAGACATCATTCTTCAGCCATTAAAGTAGGAAAAATTAAGAATATTTCCAGTGGTTAGAGAGGTTGCTGACTAGCTGGGTATCCTAAAAAGAGAAAAAACCTGGGAATAACTCAAATTCTCACTGGCAGCAGAATAAAAAAATGATTTAATGCACATGTAGCGTTCTAACTGCTGAAATGAATGAACTGCAGGCACGTTCAGCAGGATGGATGAGGCTAAGCTGAGTAATTTTCAGTAGTAAAGGTAGGTCCAAAAAGTTTATCTACAGCATGAGATGTTTTCAATAAAGTTAAGAAAATAACCAAAGCCCCAAAATATACATTTTTGAATACATATAGATATAATAAAATTATTTAAAATGGAAAGAAATAGAATGTAAACACTTTGGGTGGAGAAGGAGGCAAAGAAGACCTGGGAGGGCCAATATACAGGGATTTAAGTCACTGTAGTTTTCACTTGGGTTATTAAGTTTAATAGGGTCTACTATTAACAGAAAATGAAGAAAAGAGGACCTTGAGTGGACCAATGAAAAGTGTCCCATATCAAGGATTACACTAATTAATTTCTATTACCTATTGACCTTGAAACCACTAGAGGATAGAGTTGGTGACATGAGACTATATAGTTTTTCTTCCTCAAGTCTTCTTCCCACAGAGGAGCAGTTTAATATTCTTGATAAGCATTCAAGGCTCTTGGTGATCTGGGTCTTCTAAATTTAAGTGGAAAAACGTATATCAAACTATATATTCAGTAGGATTCCAAAGTCAACTGATAGTAAACAATACTAGGGGCTATGGGGATAGGAAATGTGAGACCCTGGCTCATATCCTTTTTCTGCTCTCTGAGGCTGTCTGGGAACCTGTGGTAAATGGGACTGACACTGTTACTTGGTGCTGTCTGACCATCCGTTCACTGTCAATCTCCACACACTTGATTTTCTTTTCTTTTTCCTTCCTCATCCCTTCCGTGACTGGAGTGAGCCTTCATTGAAGCACTTGTAAGCACTTAGCATGCATTACTCATCAAATTCAAACAAATTTCACATTTTAGCCTCATTTTACAGAGGGAAATAGGGCTCAGAAAGAATAGGGAACTTGTCCAAGATTATGCCACTAGGAAGTGGAAGAGAAGGGGGGTAGTCCCAGCATGCTTTGTGACCCTATTTACTTAATAAGTTATGTAAATATGTGTCACCTTGACACAGATGGAGTATAAATAATGCCCCTGAATAGTTTTGAATGAGTGAATAGCGTTATGAAAACCTGCTCCCTGAGGCCAGTATCTGGGGCTGCTGTGGTTTTAGTAAGATGTTCCCAGTCTGTTGTGCCATTATGCTGTTCCCTCAAGGATGTCAGTAGATGTTGCCCTCAGAGCTCAGATGCCCTGAAGCCATTAGCACATCAATGCTTTGCCAGAATCTTTCCTTCAATGGAAACAGCCCATGTTTCACTTGAAATATATCTAAAAAGCAATGAAACACAGGATCCAGTGGTAGATAAAATTTAAGTAGACAAAGAAGTCATTGCAAACATCGGAAGCTACGCTTTTTCCCTTTCCCCTATATTCAAATTCTCGGAAAGGGATATTGGCTGCAGAACAAGAATGCTAGTGCTGCTGGGGCCCCGTACTGCAGAAGTCAATGCTGTATAAAGGAAACTAGAGGAGTTGTAAGCATGTATTGAATCCCAGAAACTCTCCTTATTGACCGTAGATATTTAGGTAAGTTACTTAGCCTCTTCTATACACATCTGCCTCATTTTTATAATGGGAATCTCATTCCACACAGAGATGCGTAAAAGCTAAGTAAGATAAAGTAGAGACAGTGCCTATCCTTTTCAAAGCAGTTCTGATATAGTGACCTACATATTGACTTATAAGCCTAGAAAATGTTTATGGAGGGTCTACCTGGAGTTAGACCCCTCTCTCAATGGTGAAGGTTCAGCAGAGAAGAAAACAAAGCTTCTGTGGAACTTCCATTCTAGACAGGAAAACAACAATAGGAAAAACATATATGTATGTATGTACACACACACATATAGCAGGTGAGATGGCTTGGAAGAAAAACACATGCGTTTTAAAGTCAGGCTTGCACTTGAATCTGACTTTGCTGTAGTCTGATCAAGTTAACTTGCTCCTCTTCCTTCGGGCTCTTCATCTATAAATTGGGGACATCACATCCCTCTTAGGGTTGTCTTCCAGACTGGTGAGCTAGAATCAGTGTAAATATGGAGTGTGGTGCCGGGTTTAGTAGAGCTCATAAATGTGGCCTCCCTTCCTAAGGGTTCTCCCCACAGAAGAGCAGTTTAATATTCTTGATAAGTGTTCAAGACCCTGTCTCCATCCCATTCCAATGGAACAGTCAGTGTGACCGCCTGGCATACCCTTCCTCTGGACCCAAAGAGGGCAAATGCCAGGTTTAAATTGGTTCCCGCCCCAAGAATAAGCAGAGGTTGAATAGGAATTCTGTGACTCCTGCCCTGCTTTAGGGGGTGAACTCCCCAGTGTGATCGGACCTCCATCTGCCCAGCTGCCAAATCCTCCTTGGAAATTGCTGGGTCACCTATGTGCATAGGTCCCTTGGATAATAAAGACTGGTAACAGTCACTATTTATTCAGCCATGCACTAGGGACTGTTGGAAAAATATTATTATTTTTTGCAATAAATGAGAACTCTAAGGCTTGCAGAGTTGAAGTCAAAAGTGTCATCAATGTTGGTCTAAAACCCAGCTCATTTGACTTAACTAATATACTACACTCCTTTACACTCTATTAGAGTTGGCAATCCCTGCTATATGTTTTAGGGTTTTAAAAAACTCCGAACTCTCACAGTATCTTTATCTAACGTCAAACCCTTGACCATTTACTCCTGAAGGTGAACTATTTCCACTTTAATTCTGAAAGATAGCTCTAGAATTCATCTGAATTTGAGTCACTCCATTTTTCTTGGCTTTGATTTCCTGTTCTTCCTTGGGGACTCCTTCCCTCCTTCAAGTCTCCTTACCACTTTATATTGCTTCCACTGCCAACCTCAATTACTGGACCCTGGTTAATGTGGGACCTTAACAATTATATACTAACAGATTCACGGTGCTCTCCTCCTCATTCCCAGCTGACCCTGGAGAGGGCTTTGAACACTTCAGTATTCTAACCCCAGTGTCTGTGCGCCTTCCTGGAGGAATGCTTTCATTCTTGGGAGTTCCACAACTCAATCCCACTTTTCTTGTCTCCTAGGCCAGTACACATCCTACTCCCATGGGTCCCCTCCCTAGCAGTAAACTGTGTGCGCAAACACGTACACGTACAGTGCTCAATACTTTACAAAGTGCTTGTATACATATATATTTATTTGTATATATGTGTATGTATGTACGTGTGTGTATGTATATATATAAAATTTCACCATGGGAAGTAAAAATACATGGAAAATATAAATAAAACAACAAATTACAACATAACTCATAAAAAGTGTTGGAAAAAAAGTTTCTCATTTGATCATCAGGTTATTTTGGCATCGCATTAGATTAGAGATCTGATTTGGATTCCAGTTCTATTATTCGCCTGCTACAATACAGGGGAGCAAGTCCCTTATCTTTTAACAGTTCCCATACAATGAGAACCACATCAATTTTCCAAGGCTACACTGAAGATTAAATCATATAAATATAAATAGCTTAGGTATGTTTTGTATAGGTTTGTATTTTTAAAAAATGTAATCAAGTGTCATCCCTATTTTACAAATAAGATACTTGAAGGACAGAAATGCCACAACTCCACAAGGTCATACTACACATTAGCATTCTTTTTTCCAAATCAGGGGTAAACAAACTGTAGCCCTGCCTTTTTAAATAAAGTTTTATTGGAACACAGCCATGATCATTTGTTCATTTATAGTCTAAGGATTCCTTTGCCCTGTGATGGTAGAGCTGAGTAGTTATGACAAAAAGGCAACATGGTCCACAAAGTCTAAAATATTTACTCTCTAATCTTTAAAGAAAAATTTTGCTGAGCTGACCCTACTACCATCTGGTATAGACAGGGAGTTTAACATCAAATTCTTGTCACAATTAAAAGCAACAGAACACTATTTGACTTTCTTTGACTTTCTAAGACATGCCCTCCACTGGGCTTCAGGGACCACCTGATGTTAGTGGCCACACTGTCTTGGAACCCAGGAGGCAAATCTGCTGGGCTGGGTAATCCAGCTTACTTTTCTGTTCCAGTCAAATCATGAGTTAGGGAGAAGGGATGGTAAGAAAGTTGTTTAACTCACATGCCAAAAATAAAAACTCATATGAGCACCAAAGAGAAAAAAAAAGGAAAGAGAAAACCATAGAGGGGAATTAAACAAAGGTACTTCCTGTCCTCTCTCAAAACCTTGCAAGGCTATCTTTAGCTGGTGGCCAAATCTGGATCTACTGAGTCTTCAGTGAGATAAACAGCCCTTTGATTGTAGGGGAACATCTGCTGTTGGCCATGTGGCCCCTGCCCTTTTGTTAATGTCATGCTTCCCTCGAAGCCTCATTTGCCCTTCCCTAAAGAGTGAGCCACAGGGAACCATTGTGTCCTAAAGTCCTTGTCTGCCTAAAGATGCTGGCAAGCTCCATGGATGATATCAAAGAAGACTCATTTTTTCTGCCAATTGTAAGAAGTTTCCAGGATACTCTTTGCTGTAGGGCATTTGAAATTTATTTGACAATATACAACAAAACATCCAGATGAAAATAACATCGAGTTATGGAAGGAGAAGTGTCCTTTGGGCATTCATTTATTCACACAATCATTCATTCAGTGCATACTTATTGTTACTTATTTTATTCAAGACACTGTACTTGGACTGGGGAACATACAAGTCTCAACACTCATAGTATATTTAAGTGGGAACAGATATTTTTAAAATAGTAAGATATAACTGCTTAATCAAATTTGTGTCAGGAGCTATAAAAGGGAAAATAAAACCAGGATGTTTTGATTTCATAAAACAGCTGGACTTGAATTTAAAATAAATGACATATAATTTGAATCCTGAAGCTTATGATTAGAATTATGGAGCAAAGGATAGTCCTGAAAGATTGAATACAAGTTCCTAAAAACAGGATAAAGCTGGGCATGTTAGAGGACAAAGGTAATAATAAAGGGCCAGCACTGACAAAAACAGTACATTCTGGATCGTATTACAATATATAATTTTAGATACACAAAGATAACTGGGACCTTAAGGATTACTTGAATCAACCTCAGACAAGATGTCCTTCTCCTGCTTGAAATCTCTGGGGACAGGGTGTTCATTTTCATAGAAGACATTTGCTTCCTTTGGAAGCATTCTCTACTAGAAAGTTCTTCCTTATGCTCACATGGGCTACTTTGCTTGTAACCCCTTGCCTTTGATCTCAGCACTATCATCACAAAAGAGGTCTCACTCATCTTGCACATGACCAGCTTCAGGCCTTTGGAGGGGTCCTTCACACCCAACCTCAGGCAAAAGATCAACCAACCACTCCATACCAAGAGTTTTCTTTCTTTACATGCTTTTAAATGTGCCTTCAGTGCTAGACACTGTAATGTGGAGTAGGAACTCAGGTGAAAAGTGAACCAATGTCTTACCTGGAGAAGTTCACACTCTAGACGGAGACAGACACACAGACAGGTAAACGGTGGTATGTCATAGCCTGTGCTGCCAAAGAGGTAAACACAAAGTTTATGGAGCAGGTGGAAGTGGGCATCTCATTTCCAGTCACTGGATCCTTTATGAAAAGTCCTTATAGCAATGCTCTCAAAGAGGGCCCACCTTCAAGATGTGAACCTTCAGCTTCAGGGTAAAGGAAGAGAATGAAATTACAAATCCCATTAGCTCCAGATTAACTCATGAAATACTTTAGTGCTTGAGTAATAACAATGCTCTTATATTTATCCTTCTTACATGGAAAAGTAAACTTGTTAATGGTATGTGTATGTGTGTGAGTATTTGGGGCAAGTACACAAATAGAGCTATGGAAAAGATGCATGAGCTGTACTTCTCAGCACTTGAGTTTCTTCCACAATTGGCCAAAGTGCTGTATTTATGAGTGACAGAGG
Organism: Chaetophractus vellerosus; assembly: GCA_004027955.1. NCBI lineage: Eukaryota > Metazoa > Chordata > Mammalia > Cingulata > Chlamyphoridae > Chaetophractus > Chaetophractus vellerosus. The sequence continues at coordinate 16,354 of PVKH010001850.1, forward strand.
TGCCCACTCCCATCTGTCAGCTCAGAAAATGTGCCCACCAAGAGCCGTTCCAATGGCTGGTATAAAATAAGCTCAGACTGCAAAGACAGTCTGTGCATCTGAAATACATTGCATTGCTTATATAATATTTCTTTACAAAATGATCTCATCCATTGCTAGTTCACGGGCAAGCCGCAAAGGAAGCAGTTCCTGCCCCTTGCCATGTGGCAGAAAGGGGTAGATTGGGTCAGCACCTTTATAATCAGAGAGATCTGAATTCAAATTTATGTCTGCCATTAGTTAGCTCTCTGACCTTGGCCCAATCACTTAATTTCAATGAGCTCACTTTTGTAAAAAGTCTTGGATGAATATACCATAAAACCCTGTGAATGTTATTTTCATTTAAATATTGAGATCATGCATACGAAAATGCAAAATGATCAGAGAAATATTTTAGAAAGATTATTCTAGCAGTAGTTTTTGGGTAGGGGCACGTGCTGGTGATTGAGACGATAGGCAAGTTCACGATTCTGTTTTCACTTTCCAGGTGAGAATCTGTAAAGAAAAGTTGGGTTTTCTGACACAACCACACTAAGCTACCTGACTTGTAACATGAAATAGAAACAACTAATCAATTTTTCCTGAAAAAGGTATGGACAGCTTCACCATGTAGGTGATATGGTGATATAGAGCCAGGCCTTGAAAGATGAATGAGAGTTTGAAAAGCAAGAGAAAGAGGAAAGTTATTCCATGAACAGGGGAAAGAGTGTGCAAGGGAACAAAATCATGGATGTGTATGACTTAGTAGGATAAGGTGAGCTTTTTCTTGTGAGACTGGGTTGCATGGGATGTAGCGAGATATGTGGAGGACTGGGGAAGGACAAATGCAGGCAGCAGGAGGAGCTGAAAATGAAAAAGAAGATTGCAGTCAAATTTAAAAGGTTAGAAATTAGGAATTTGCATTCTATATTTAATTTATTTTCCTTCAAAATAGGTCAATTCATTTAGGGATCTCCATGCCACTGACTCAGACAAGCAACTGCAGCTGTGGTCTTGAACACTTGCTCAGTTTATCATCCTCACCACCACCCCCGACCACTGCCACTTCCCCACACCCCTGATATTGTGACTTCTCAATCTTCCTTTCCTGACATGGTTTGAATCAGGAAGACTCCACACTCTATGACCCTGCGATCCCATTCATGTCTGTTGAACTCTCACCCCAGCAGTGTCCAGACCTGTGGAACCATCTTCTAGTCCCACCAAAGAAGCACTGTCTCCCACCCCAACCCATCTGCACTGACGGAAGAACCAAGGTCCCAAACTTCCTTGATGCTCCTTAATTCTTTCTGGCTAGTGCCAGCTAAAGATGAGAAGCTCTGCACTGGTATAACTCAGAGCAAGTGGGGAATAAGCAGAAATCACACAACTGTTCTTGTCAGTTTCAGATCCAGAACTTCTACACATTTTGAATGGAGATGTTTATTCTTCTCAGCACCAGAGGTGATAAATGACCCACTGGAAAGCTCCCCTCTGATAACTGATTAATTCACATTTCTCTCAAACTCTTCTCGATGAGGTAAGGACTAACTTTGTTCCATTTCTCCCTCCCCAGGAATGTCTTAATGTTTCCTAGATACAAGCCAAACTTTACGTCCTCTGAATAGCTCCAATACTAGTAAAATAGATGGCTCATAGATACTAAGTTCAGCACATAGCATCCTCCTTTGGAAATTTCTAAGGGCCAGTTTATCCCAAATTCTGGAAAATAATAGATTTGATGGCTATTCACACTATTTGAGGTAATCTGGTACTTCTAGAAGCCATTTACCTGCACAGGTTTGTTATTTCTTATGATTATTCTACAAATATTTTCAGAGCGTTTTTCATTATTCACATGAGGAAACAGGGTAAGAAAGCTTAGATGGTTTTTCCAAACTTGCAGAGTACACTGTGTTTGTGTGTGTGTAGCGAAGGGAGGGTGGATTCCATTTCTCCTGGAAGCTAATCAAATATTCTCTCCCCTAGACCGTACTCTGCCATCATATTTATATCTCTGATCCTTGTATAATTTGTCACACTTTCTGGAGCCCAATCTGTCTTTAATTCTTATTCCCATGATATTAAAGACAAGGGATCAGCTCATATTCTTAGAGCCTGGATTTTCCCATTTGTCATAGAAGAAAGAGATGAGTGAGGTAGCCATGCCATTGGCCTTGGGACTGGGTCATGATGAAGTTTTTGGTATTGAGAAAAGTTCTCACTGAAGACAATGACAATCATTAAACCATATGTGAAGGGGACAGAGTAGAGCTTGTAGTCAGTGGATATATGCAGGGAGACAAGAGCAAGCAAAATAAGTTTTGACATAAGGCAAGACTCTATGAAGTATACAATGGGACAAGAGCAGAAGACAAGAGGAGTCTAAGTGTATGAGGGACCGTGTAATAGCATAGCAACATATTTGTTTTTTATGATGTGTTTTGTGGAGAACGGTGGTTTCATTATTTTAATAAAAAATATTTTGAAACCACTCACTGAAAGTCAGATTTTTCACTCATCTGACTGACAGAAAATATTAAGTTTGATAATGTTAAGTACAGATGATATAAAATTTCTAGACCACATGACCTAAAATATCTTTAGATATATATATTTAAATATATAAGAATCTTTTCTTGCATATATAAATATATATTGCACACATGTATGTATATATATGTATATATATTTATACAATAATTCATTCATGCAATAAATATTTGATGTTTGATGTTTTCAAAGAACATAGATAATTAAAAGTCCAGAAAAGTTTGCACCAAACTCACAATAGGTAGGAAATCTTCAAAGGGAATTTTAGGTTATGGCAGATTGCACCATTGACACCAATTCTTCATCCCTCCCTGTCTCCAGGCCCTGTGGCATGAGATTTTTCAGTCCTCTCACTAAATGGACAGAGAGTATTTTCCTGCTACTTGACTCTGGTTTTAGTCATGCTTGCTTAGGCCAATATAATGAGGTGGAGATAACTGTACCAGGTCTGAGTCTCGGCCTTACAAGACCTTCTATGTTTTTGCTTTCACTCTGCCTTCCATTGTTCCCTTGAGAAGAACTGCCCGAGGCAGCCCCCTAGTCCCAGGTGAAGGAGGCGAGTTCCATGGATCAGTAGACCCAGCCAACCTTCAGAGCCACAGTGAGGAGTGGAGTTGCCCAGTGCAGCCCAGACCAGATGATCTCACCAAGCTGCACATGAGTGATGAGTGGTAGAAAGACAGCTGCCTCATGCCACTGGGTGTCTGACTGGCTTGGTATGCAGCAGTGTTGGGGTATTAGTTGATAAACACATGGCCTTATCTAGGATGGTATAATTTTTGAAAGGAGAAAATAAATACATTAAAGTAAATATGAAAAAGGAAAGGTAACCGACATTTGGCTACTTGCTTTTATGATGTGCAAATAGCAGCCTAACATTCAAAAAGCCAGGGATAGAGGTGTGGGAGGGGGAGGGAGTGGGGCATATGGGAAATATGGGAATCCCTCATACTTTTTATGTAACATTTATGTAATCCAAAGCTCCTTTAAAAATCAAAATCAGTAATTTAAAAAAAGCCAGGGATAAGAAGGAAATCTGTCAGAATAAAATTGGCACTGCCACTTGTGTATGTGGAGGTATACTTTCATATTCTTTAACCTGTGACTAAGCAACTGTGTGATCACATGCAAGTCATCTTGCATTCCTGGAGCTTCTATGGGTTTCACTCTGTAGGTTACGTGGAAAGGGATTGAGCTTAATGATATGGATTCCCTTACAGGGTGAGCATTGGAATATACCACATTCTGCCCCTCAGCCTTCACTATGACACGTAAGACTGCTCCATTCTCTGATCCTTGGCTCTTTGGCCTCTGTACTCTGCCCCGAGGGAGGGTGAGGAAGACAGTCTATTTCGACATATTTTTCTCAGAATGTCATGATTTTCCATTTTCTCAGCCCTCAGAATGACAATCTCTGGAATTGTCAAAAACTTTGGAATTTCATTTCTTTGCCTTTTACCTTCCCACAGACTCATTGTAATGCCTTTTTCTTTTCATGGAAGAGAATGAGATGCACGCATTTAGTCTTCCTTATAATTTCAGAAAGGATAACTAAGAAATTTAGATTTTTTGATTTCAAAGTACTAGCCAGGCTATGGGCAAGGACATTTCAAATAGATTAGAAGAAGTGTAAGAGAGTCGAGGTAACCATACCTTAGTGTCTTCTACATCTAGCCAGCTATGTTCCTTTGAAAATTTACTTCATTTCTCTGAGGCTTTGTAGCATACCTGTGAAATGTAAATAATAATATGCATCTCGGTGTGTTGTTGAGAATGTTAAATGAAATAAATGCAAGTTAAGAATCAAGAAGAAGGCTAGGACGTAAGAGTCAAGAATCAGTAGCTATATTGTCCAACACTCCTTACAACAAGCCAGGAGGTACATTTTATCAAACACATTTTATAGCTGAAAATATAATTCAAAAAATTTGAAGAACTTTCCAAAATTAGCACAGTGTGTTAAAATACATGATTAGAGTTAAAACCCAAAGACTTATACTTCCAGCCATGCCAGAATAACAAGTAGCAAAGTTTTCCTCCTGACTTTAACAATTAGAATACCAGACAAATACACATGAAAAAACTGTTATCAGACCTTAGATAACAAAAATTTGGAAGATTAGGCAACAGTACAAGACAATGATTCCTGAAGAAAAGAAACAAACACTATAAGCCTCTGGCCACATCAGCTTCCTACCAGTGGGAATTTCTGGAACGTGGAAAAAGCAGAGCACAGAAGTTCACTGAAATGAGTTCAGGGAGGAGATGGGAGCTGAGGAGGCCAAGGTGCTGGCGTTTGTGGAACCAGAATGCTCAGAAGGACTGTGTGGAGGAAGAGCTCCAGGAAGATACTGGAGTGTTCCTTGAGGTTTTGGTTGACTAGCACGATGTTCAGGTTTAGAGTGGGACTCCTCAGACGTCGGTAAAAGGCAAATACCGGAGAACTGTAAGCTGAGCTCCAGAGGGCCACACATTGAGTAAAGATAAAGCAGACCTAGGGTGAAGGCTCCTCTAGAAGACAAAAAAGGCTGAGAAAGAGTGCAAAAGATGGACTATAGTTAATAATATAATTATAATGATACTGTTTTATCAATTGTAACAAAGGTACCACACTAATGCAAAATGTTAATATTAGGGAACACTCTGGGTGTAGGGGATGAGTGGGTGTGGGAAATGTATACTTTCTGCCTGATTTTTCTGAACACCTACAACTGCTATAATAAAAAAAAAAAAAGAAAGAAGCCTGAAATGTGAAAATAATTGTAAGTAACTTAATTCCCAAACTGGATTCAGTAGGAAGACAACAAGATATTGACACTCAAAATCAAAATATTCACAATGAAATATTGCTAGAAAGGAAACATCAGTAAAATGTGAGCCATGCCATGCCAGTGAGAAACGACAGAAATGTCAGTTTGCCAGGCTGCTGTGATAAAAACCACACAATGGGTTGGCTTAACAAAAGGAATCCGTGGCTCATGAATTTGAAGCTAGAGGTTCAAAATCAAGACATAGGAAAGGCCTGCTTTCTCCCTGCGTCCACAGCACCCTGGTACTGGCTGCCAGTGGGCTTTGGGGTTCCTTGCCTCCCGTCACATGGCCGTGCCCCCTCTTTCATCTGCTCTTCCAGTTTCCACTGACTTCCAGCTTCTGGCTCCTCTCTTGTTTCTCTGGCTTCTGGCTTTTTCCCCTTAAAAGGATTCCAGTAATATGGATTAAGACCAACCCGACTTAGAGACCACACCTTCAAATAACACTTTCAAAAGCACCTATTTGCACATGAGTTCCCACCCATGGGAACATAGTTTACAATTACTCTGCTTTTGCTGGAGTACATAATCCAATCTATACAGAGATGATGGAATCAGCAGACAAAACCTCTCTCGCTCTCTTTCTCTCTCTCCTTATGTATACATATATACAAATACATATATGTATATTTTAACAGCTATTGTAATTAAGAGCCATTATATAAATATTGGGGGGGGCTCTAAAGGAAAATGACACAGTGAGGATAGAAATGGAAGATGTAAAGAAAACCCAATTGAACTTCTAAAGGCAAACAATATAATATCAGAAATTAAAAATCTTACAGATTACATAGAAAGTAGATTAGACAGTAGAGGAATAAAAGTTTTTAAAAATTGAAGACATGGTAATAGAAATTATCCAAACTGAAGTCAGAGTAAAAATACTGGAATAAAAGGAAAGACTCACTGACCTTTAAGAATATATTGAATCGTAATTACAGTCACAAAATGGAGAGAAGAAAGTAGGGAGGTATAAAGAACAATAAAGAAATAATGGTCATAATGGTCAAAAATCTTCAAATTTGATAAAGCTTATAATCCCACAGAATGAAGAATCTCAATTAACTCTTATCAGGATAAGCACTGAGAATTGCACCAAAGTATATCATAGTCAAATTGCTGAAAACCAGTGAGAGAAAAAATTTAAAGGCAGCGATATTAAAATACTTTACATAAAAACAAACTAGGAAAGAATGAATGCTAAATTCTCACTAGGAACAACACAATTCAGAAGACAATGTGTGCACTAAAAAAAAGACCATCTTTGTTTCTATATCTAGTAAAAATATCCTTGAAAAATAAAGACAAAAATAATATTTTGACAAACAAAAGTTGAGAGAATTTGTCAGCAGGCTTGCACTACAAAAAATAATAAGTTTCTTCAGGTAGAAGAAAAATTACATGAAATGGACCTCAGGTCTACAAAAGGAGTGAAGAACATCATAAATAGCAAGCATGTAGGTAAATACACAAGAATTTGTACTCATTTATATTTTAAGTGACTTAATAAAAAATAATAATGCATTTGTGGGGTTATTATATACGTAGAAGTAAAGGCAATAACAGCAAAAATGATTGAATGGAGAAATGGAATTATAGAGTTATATGGTCTTACATTATATATAAAATGGTATTCTATTATTTGAAAGCAGACTTTGAAAGATAAAGATGCATAATTTAAACCCTAGAGAACCACTAATAGAGATTTAAAAATAGATGTACAGCCATTAAGCAAAGAGAATCAATCAAAGAAAATAAACATTTTTTAAAAATCCTGCCAAAGGAATTCTAGAAATGAGGGAAAGGGGAATCAGGAATGATGGGCAAAATAGAAACAATTGGGAAGATGAGGGATTTAATACCAAACTTGTCTATAATTACATCAATTTTACATGGTCTAAAAACATTGATTAATAGTATGGACATGCCAGACTCAAAAGAGTAAAATCAAATTATATGCTGTCCACAAGAATAGCATTTTACATATAAAAAATAGATTAAAAGTAAAAGGGACAAAATAGGATATACCATATAAATACTAAGTGTAAGAAAAATGGAGTCACTACAATAATATGGAAAGTAAAAATCCATAAAAGAAATATATCCATATATTCAAGTCCCCAAATATTTAGAAATTAAACACTATGCTTCTAAATAACCCACAAGCCAAAGAATTCACATGGGTAAGTCAGAAGACACTTTGAACTGAATGAAAATGAAAACACAACGTATCAAACTGGTGATATGTTGTTAAAGCATGCTTGGAGGGGAAACGTATGGCTTTAAATTCTTCTGTTAGAAATAAAGATTTGGAAGGAATTGTTTCAGGAAGCTTGTTGAAACTGGGGTGAGAACAGGGAGTGGGGAATGAAGCCTTACTCGGGACAGAGCCTCTTCGTGGTGGCTGGTGTGAGATGGTAGCACATCACTGTGAATGGAACGACCACCGCTGAATGGTATATTTGAAAGTGGTTAAAATGGGAAATTTTAGGTTGTCTATAAATTATCAGATTAAAAATTTTAAAAAAAGAATGGTACAATAATGTGAACCCTAATGTAAATTATGAACTACAGTTTTAGTTTAAATATAATAATATTGTTTATCAATTGTAGGAAAGGTGCCTAATGCAAAGTGCTAATAACACAGAAAACAGTGTGGGTTTGGGGGATGGTGGCATATGGAAGATCCTTATGCACGATTTTTCTGTTGACCTACAACTTCTTGAAGAAAACAGAAAAGTAAATTAAACCCTAAGGAAGTAGAAAGAAAAAGTAGAGATAAATGCAGAGATTAATGAAATCTAAAGCAGACACACAATAGAGAAAAACAAATGCTGGTTCATGGATGGAAGTGATGAAGCATTTGTGATGAAGAGCTATTAAGACTGATCAAGAATAAGAAGAGAGAAGTCACATATTGCCAATATCAGGAACAAAAGTGGACATGCAACTATAACAGTTCTCCAGAAAGGAAAGGGGAGGATATTAGTTAAATAGCAGAATTTAGGCCTGGAGAATTATGAAGTCCATTTTTTTCAAGAACACAGAGATGGTAATGATGCCCTTTAACTTGGCATTGAATGGGGCTAAATTAGAGGATAATTAATCTTGGAAAATATCCCATATTATCTACCCATACATCCACCTTCACATCTGCTTATCCATCCATCCAGCCTTTCCTTTCTTCATTCATCATTCATTCATTCAGTAATTCTTTCCTTTTTTCTTGTTTTTTTTTGGTCAATACATACTGAAAAAACAACAATGTATGAGACACTTTTCTAGAAAGAAGCTACAGACTTAAAGATGTGCTCCTTAGCCTTCTCTTAGAGTCCAAAATCTAGAAGGAAGCTCTGTGGGTAAACATGCTATCTTAATAGAGTTAGGTGAGTTCAGAAATAAAAAGCGCTGTGAAATTCCTACTTGCAAATACAGACAAGAGCTTTACACATGCTGTCAGGGGAGAGAGAGAGCTCAGTTAGAGAAGTTTTCCTACAGGATTTGAATTCTCTCCTTGGCGGAGACATAAAAAAATAGACAAAAAATAATAATGTTGATTAAAAAATAAACATTGATGTATTTGTCAAATCCATATCAGTACATGCAAAGAGGGAACTTTAATGTAAGTATGGACTTTAATTACTAATAATGTGTCAATGTTGGCTCATAAATTGTAACAAATGACACACTAATGCAAGATGTTAATAAGAGGGAAAACTGTGTGGGAGGAGGCAGTAGATGAGACTTCTGAACTTTGGGTACAATTTTTCTGTCAAACTAAAGTTGCTTTAAAATAAAGATAATTTAAAAATGAATTGAAATTATAACTGTTTGAGTCAGAATACACTGCACTGAGGTGAGAAAACCTCTGAGTCACCATTTCCTTTCATCTGTCATATTTGACACTGACTGGGATTGGAACTTCTTACAGGAAACCTTCGTACTCCTTCTGGAAGGAAATGCTGCTGCAGACTCCCTGAGCTGTTAGGATGATATAATCCCAAAGAGTTTGCTGTCATTTCATTTGGTGTTTCTCCATATATAAAAAAGTACCTACTTACCCAGAAGAATCTCAATAAATGTGAGCAAGTTTCTGTGAGTCCTTAGTTTAATAGTTTTTAGTCATCAGAATCAGCTCAGAGCATGACTGAAAATGTGCAAAGGGGATTAGAACATCCCTGCTCATTTTGTATGTGCCTTATTATTGCCTCTTAATTGTGGCTATGAGACAATGGAGAGAAAGAAACCGAAGAAGAAAATCAATAATAGTATGCTATAGCATAGAGTATATCTATCAAGAGTCTCAAATGTTATCATGTCTGGACCACAGAAATGGAGAATCTTTCTCTCCAGACTAATTTATTCAGTGTTTAAGTATTTTTAGCACCATTTAGCTTTTGCTTTTCAAGGTAAATATGGGTAAATTTAACTTAATGCATTAACCCCTAATTTCAATATTTCCTCCTTTAATTGCAGCAATGTGGATGATTTCATGTCTTTTAGGTAAAGAAATGAGAGAAAACCATTTCCCACAATTCTTAGGTCATCAGATCTAGGGCACTCACGGTAACTTTTCATTGAATTTTTTGTTATATGTGTTAGGTATCAACTTTACTTTTTTACCATTGCCCACCAGATCCTAAACTAATGTAGTAAAACCTGTCAGATACAGATTGGAGAACGTTGGAAGAGTGAGTTTCAATCATAATTCCAATTTATTTCTTGAGCAAATAATTGGCATCTTAAGATGCCTAGTTCCAAGATTTAGATTTCAACAAGATATACAAAAACAAGAACCTCACCCTTCCTAGTATTCAACACTTCACTGCATCTTTTCCTCTCCACTCCCTCTCCGTGATCACATGCTAATGATGGAAAGGCCAGGAGGGGGATAAGAATAATCAAACAGACCTCACGAAACCAACCTTCTGCCCAATTTAGTCTCAAGGGCACAACTTCTCCACCTCTCTTCTTAGTTTCCTCCACATGAAATATAGAACCCTTTAAATGAACATGAATATTCTCCAGATAGTCCTACTTTTATTTGACATTCTGACACCAAGAAAATTTGGGGTTCTTTCAGGATCCCAGGTTCCACAGAGTAAAAGAAACATTTAAATTATATACAACCTATATTTAAACAAAGGAAGGGTGATGGCAATGTGTAATAAAATAAGAGTAATGCAAACTATTTTGATGCAGCCTTAGTAGATAGAAAAAGGAATGGGCATTCAAGAACATTCGTGGAAGGAAAAAGCACATCATGACTTGAATTCCAAATAAAGCCTCCTCAGCAGTCAAGCCTATGAAAAAACTGAATGTATTCATTCAATCATTACAGTATAGTAATAAACATGTTTAAGTACACTAAAATGTTGAAATGTTTAAACATATTTAAACATACAAAATAAATAAGTTTATTAATTAACAAATTGTAAAAAATACATAGAATCCAGCATTTTGCCCTTAAATTATGAAATGTCCTCTCATCTGTTTTTTTTTTTCCTAGAGTAATAAGGAGGCAATGTGATTCAGAAAAGTAACCCATTTGTCAGTTAGCCCCGGTTCCTTTCTGTAGCTATGAGATTTTAAGCATGAGACCTAACTTTTCCAAACCTCTTATCCCTCTACCCCTAACTAAGGTGAGCACAGCAATACAGTGAATTGTGAAGATTGGGCACTACACAGAGTACCACAGCATCTGCATGAAGTTGAAGCTGTATAAATGGTAATTTTTATAATAATATCATAGCATTTATTACAAGTGTATTTTTCTTTACAAAGAACTGCAAACAATACCCTACATAGCTTGACTGGTACACTGCAGTTTCCATCATTTACAGAATTTTTTTTTTTTTTTGCTTTGCTTTCACTTTTTCTCAATGCTTTGAAATTTTCTTAAACCTATTTGGCTCAACAGAATTAAAAGATATTTCCTGTATTTCTTTTATCTAATTGAGGCCTGTGTTATCCTGTCAGTGTTTTAGGAGCTCAAGTCCCTGGGTCTTATCTGTGATTCCACCAGGTAATGCCTTGCTAGAATTCTTGTTAATGTCAGATTTAATCTAGTGCAGTGGCTTCATTGCACAGATGGTGATTATGGTGGCATTTTCTATGTTGCACAACTTGAGTACCTCATTCTGTACTTTTAAAAGTATGATTATTAAATTAGAGGTCATCTTACCCATTATAGTCTAGTGCATAAAGGATACATTCTGCATGGTATCCTGGCATATTTTTCTTTTTAATTTATTCAGGAGAGAATATCTTATTTTCCAAATGCATAGGCTAATTTTCATAGAGAGCCACATTAAGAGACCATGGTTTTCTTTCATTCACTCCTGCAAATGGTGTAGTCATTCCTTTATTCACTCATTCATTCAACAAAGATATACGGAGGCATGTCTGGGTCTACTTGAGACCTGAGACTGGAAGACTGAAGAGCCTGGGAAAGGCTGATGAGCAAGGAAGAACATCCCAGGAAAGAAGCAACACAATTATATAATGAAAGATTTTTCTACCTGGATCAGTTAGGTCTATGCAGCAATGGTATTAGGGTGATGTTGGCTTCAGAGAATGAGTTTGGTAGCATTCTTTCCTGTTGAATTTTCTAGAAGAGCTTGAGCAAGCTCAGTATTAAGTCATCTTTGAACGATTGGTAGAATTCACCTGTGAAGCCATCTGATCCTGGGCTTTTCATCTTTGGGTGGGTTTTGATGACTGTTTCAATCTCTTAACATGTGATTGGTTTGTTTAGGTCTTTTATTTCTTCTAGGGTCAGTGTAGGTGGTTTATGTGTTTCTAGGAATTTGTCCATCCTGTCTACATTTTCTAGTGTTTTGGCATCATGTTATTCATAGTATCTTCTTTTTTTTTTTTAAAGATTTATTTATTTTATTACATATTTCCCCTTCCCCCCACTGCGGCGACGCGCCGAGAGTGGTCACTGTGCAGGCGCGGCTTTCCCCGCTTGTGGGCGGTCTCTGCGTCTGTTCACGGCCGGCGCTTGCTTCAGTTCACGGGTGGCTGGCTGCGCTCCATCCGCGGGCGACCTGCCCTGCCCGTGGCGGCTCTTGCCCTGTCCGTGGCAGCTTCTTGCCCTGCCCATGGCGGCTCCGGCCCGCCCATGGCGGCTTGCCATTCTCAAGGCGGTCTGCCCGCTAGGAGAGGTCCCCAGGAATCGAACCCAGGGCCTCCCATGTGGTATGCC
>PVKH010001851.1:0-21478 GCA_004027955.1 Chaetophractus vellerosus
CCAAAATGTGCGTAACTATTAGAGGCGTTATGCCACACTTAGGGATGTGCATGTGGGGGGTTGTGGGAGGGGTGGGGGGTGGCATATGGGTACTCCTGGAATCTCTGGTAATATTCATTCATGTAATCAATGTATCCTAAAAATATATATAGATATATAAAAAATAAATAATTAATTAATTAAAAAAAAAGAATTCATACTCAGTATGCATTGTTGACTTTGGAGTTTTCTTTGAATGAAAATAAATGAGAAAATTAAAGGCTTGTTGGTCACATTCAAAAGCACAAACATATGTGATTCTTTCAAAAAGCAAAATGTCTCTAGCCATAACCAATATACCTTCACTTTGTTTTTCTCTCTTCAGTCCTTACCTGCTAAGATGTTGCTTCACCACTTTCTCAAGGAAACACAAACGGGGCAAATTAAGTTTCCCAAAGTGAAGTCATATTCTGTTGGAGTAGATTAGGGTCGGGCATACCCCTTACCTTTATCAGGCATTTGAAGCAGAGGATGTACACTGTAGCCGGCTGCGACTTGCCAATTAGCTGGGCTTTCCTCTCTGTTTCTGGTTTGGCAGAGACAAAGTGGTTCACCCTGCCGCACTGCTGCTTGCCAAGGACACATGGCCAGCTCCAGGCTTCCTGTCTTCCTCTTTGTGTCCTGGCCTTGCCTTCCAGGGAGCTGCCAAGACACCGTAGCCAAAGGTCTTCTTTCAGAAAGGTCAAGCAACCTCAAATCACCTATGCCAATATTTGTGTTTTCTTTTTAATCCCTCTGTGTTCAACTTGGAAAAAAATGTAGAACTGAACATGCACAGAGTGGAACCTGGGGTCACTGTGGATCAGTTGGATAAAGCAACAGAACCCAAAGAATCCCTTGGCCAGTAGGAGTATGATGTTTCTAGTAGAATTCTATTTAAAGCTCTGTGAAGTGTGATAGAGTGCAGAATGGTTCAATGTGGATTTGTATTTGTTGCTTTTTAGGATTCACTATACACATGTGATTTTTGGCTGCAGCTGACTCCTGGTGCATCACATAGGAGAGGGGGAGAAAAGTGGAGGATGGTCTTGGCTTAAGCACTGCATTTTTGTTTGTTTTGGATTCTGTAGTCACATACAACATTTTTCTTTCCAGTTTGGTGTGCAAGCATCAGTAGCTAAGTCCTTTGTATATGTTCTGAGGACAATGCACAAGAGAGCTACCTGGGGTTCTTGTTGAAAATTCTGGTTTCTTGGCCCCAGGACTGCTATGTGAATCACAGTCATAGATGAGTGGGATGGAGGAATATCTGGAGTTTTAACAAGTATCTCCAATAACTCTGATGCTCACTAAAATTTGTGGACTGAGTGTGTCACTGGGTGCAAAATGAAAATAAGGAGATAGTATTTATTGTATAAGGGGATAGTATTTATTGTCATGATACAGCAAATTGTTTTACATAATTTTTTCGGCCACTCCTTTTGAAAACCTACTACTTAACTTGAATCTTTAGATTTTACACACACTACCACCGAAACAGTTTTCAGAAGACTGAAATAAAACAAAACAAAACAAAACAAAAAACAAGCAAAACAATTTATACAGGAAACTTTCTGCACGTAATCATCCCTCATTTAAACCTTAAATTAAAAACGTTTTTGATAGGGCTTTTTTCAGTGACACCTTTGGGTGCTGCAGCTTCTTCCTTGTAGTCCGCACTGTGGATAATGCTCCTTGGAGATGTGTAATGTGATGGGCCTAGTGGTACCTATTATGACAGAGAAATCCCATATCTCTTATATGTCCTAATGCAAAACAATTTTCTTCTTTACCTTAAAAACATTCCGATTGAGGAATTTAGTGCTCTTGAAGTACCTAAACCTGAATCACCTGCTTATTTCCCTGACTGATGGCATTTAATGAAGGGGACACTGAAGAAAAAACTTATGTTCTGCCCATAGACTCAGGAAACTTCAACAAGCCCTAATATTTCCTTATGGCTTTTCATGTAAAATTGTCCATAGCATTTTCTTCATAAGCTGAATTTAATTTTCCTTTGAGCCTTTAGTACCTTGTCATATGCTATCTTTGTTAGTAAAGATGGTATAGTTTTGGAGCTTTTTTGCCATTGTTTTACAGCGTTCCTCAAGTTGGGCACAGGTTACCTTTGCGATTTTATCATTTCTCCTTAATAATTAACAAAATTTGTGGAAAAGCTGGAGCCTTAGGGACACCTCTGCTTCTTTTTTTTTTTTTTTTAACATGACTAACAAATACTACACTAATTCAGAACACATGTTCTGTCAAAGTTTACCTATAGCCTTGGGTTCCAAATTTGCAACCTCAGCATCTTCCATTAAAAATAAACAGCATATTTTTTCTTAAACTCCCCTTTTGCCTCCCCTTGAACCATAGTCTTTTATAACAGTAATAAGGAAATGTGGTTATGGGTATAATTGCCATGAGGCAATTGTACCCTAGAGGACTGGCAGCGTTTTCTTTTCTATATCTGAGGACTGGGCTCCATCAAGGTGATCCATTTGCAAATAACTCAATTAGAATAATAACAACGTCTTTATTTTTATGGCAACTTTCCCTATAGAGATCAAAGTGCGTTAGAGCCATCCTATCAGATTCATTGTTCTAATACCGCCCCCCCCCTTGGCCTGGAATAAAAAAAGTTTTCAGATAGCTCTTTTGAGATAAGTGAGGCAGAAAGAGGTTAAGTGACATCCCTGAGGTCACAAAGAAAGTCAGTAGGGGAACTGCAAGGAAAAATTCAGCTTTCTTGTTATTCTGCAAGTTATCAAACCACATTCTTTCCCCCATTGTGTAAAGGATGAGACTAAAGCACAGCCTCTTTCAGGATTGCACAATAATGTAGGTGAAAGCACTTTGAAAAAAGTAAAGGTGTTGTTGCTATCTTTATCATTTAGCACAAGTGGAAAGTACGAAAGGGCCTTATTAACATCTAATCATTCCAACATATATGACACGGACTTGGCAAATTTTGGACTGATTGGGCTCAAACTACCAGTTGTCTTGGTTATTAATGATGGATTAATGAAAAATAACATTTATAATTCTGACTTGTAACTTACATTTAAGCATCGTAAAGTTCTTTACAATACTTAAACCTAAAAAATCAATTTCACCAATTAATAGCAAATTTTGAACTAGGAAGCCAAAGAGCAATGTTTCTCTGATTTCACTAACTAAAAATGTATCCAAGCAGTCTCATTTTTAAAATTGTTTTTACTTATAGACTCTACAGTTTTGAGGGTGAGTGTGGTGAATTTGGGCTCTATTATTTTAGTGGAAATCAGAGAATTAGGAACAAAATTGCTCCTAATCTTCCAATCTGATTTCAAGGAGCCTTGGAGGATATAGTCTCTGGGGAGTAACGCAATTAACTTGATGCTCTGAATCACTATTGTTTGCTCTGTGATTAAATGTGGTGTGTTTCGGTGCAGGACCGTTGGTGTCCGTGAGTCCAGGGCGCTGGTCTAGAGGAGGGTCAGGAGTGGCCGCATGCCCTCTGGTGACCAGGAGTCCCCTTCCAACCAGGCTGCCGTCTAGCTCACACTAGGAGCTGAAAATTTTAAAATGCCCCCAATTTCATCAGACCTTGCCCTCTCATGGGGAAATAAAAAAGAGAGGTTAGGCCAAATATAAATTATGGGGCTTTAAAACTCTCTCTTTGATTTTCAGAGTTCTAAAGTAGGTCCGTATTCCTTGGCTTTCCCTCAGAAATATGAAGCTATCTTCCATTTATCATAGATCCTCCCTGCGAATCTCGTGGGAGGAATAATGGCCTTGAGACTTTATCTCATCACTGCTGCACCTCTTGTCGTGTCTTATTGCTTAATGAATGTTAAGCTGAAAACTAATCCAGGTAAACAGGCCAACAGAAAAGAAAGTTCAAGCAATGTGAACATGTTTGTAAATAACGTAGAAAGAAAATATCCTTCATTTAGGAGTACTCAGCCCTGCTAATGGATTGAGGAGATAAATGCTCTTCTCTACCAGGTGATTGTATTATATCCATTTTTGGTAATTGTTGGATGATATTAATAGAGAACTTTCAATTGTTATTTGATTATTGTTAAATTATTTTTTTCAAAAGAATGTTTAAAAATAATTTTCTTAAGATCCCCTTTTTTTCTTTCAAATACCTCCCTTTTTGTGTTTTCAGCTGTATTTTGGTTTTCATGGTATGACATACACATCCATAATACCACAGAAGAACCCTGCTTAGTGAAAAGAAAGCTGAGCAATGCTGTCACTTTAAAAACACACTGGTGGTTTTCAGTGGTAGTCTAATGTGAGAGGGAAGCGTTGGCTTTGGGCCCCTGATTGGGGTAACCTAGCTTTTGTACTTAAGTTTATCTGGAATCCTGATTTCATCGCAGTTATTTATATTGCCATTGGCTAAACAAATAAATGAGAATGAAGTATCAGCACAATACCAGTTTTCTCATTTATAGTTTAGGATTTTTAAGAACAAAACAGAAACTATTATTTTCTTAGAGATTATTTCTGTTTCATGTCAGCTGATTTTTTTTATCCCCTCTTTATTTCATTAAAACTATTCCTTAGATACATACAATTTGCTAAAAAGTCAAATATTTTGTCAACAAGATGTAAAATGACAAGCATTTTTTAAAAAGAGGTATTGGCCATTGTTGCACTTCTTAAAATGTGTCATAGGAAGAAGGAAGAAGGGCTGTGCCTTTTCTGGCAAACGAGAGCGCTTTGCAGGTAGGTCCTTGAAATTGTGAAGTCAAACCTTTCTGTCTTTCTTAGCTGGTTTAAATTCTGACTAGGTCAGTTGTACCCAAAATCCTTTATCTCTTTCAGCAGTTGATTGGTCCTATGAAATAATTTAATGGTTTCAGTCCAATTCTTGAGCAGAGGGACACCACAATTAGCACTCTTCGGTACCTCATTGGCATTCTCAGGCAACATGCCAAGACTTAAACAGGCCTAGAAGAATATGATTTCCTTCCAGGTCAGGTGTAGGGCATGGTGGAGAAGCCTAGGTTATATCACCTTAAAAGATTTACCCTTTCTGCAAAGGAGAGAGGGAGGGGTGCAAAGCACGTGCTGGGTTGAGGCGGTACAGTGCACCTCCAGGATTAAAAAATCATTTGCTTATACAAGGCATACCTTGGAAATATTGAAGGTTTGGCTCCAGACCACCACAATAAAGAAAATATTGCAATAAAGTGAGTCACACAACTTTTTTGGTTTCCCACTCATATAAAAGTTATGTTTATACTATACTATAGGCTATTAAGTGTGCGGTAGCATTATGCCTAAAAAATCAAAGTACGTATCTTAATTTAAAAATATTTTATTACTAAAAATGCTAGCCATTGTACATACCTTAATTTAAAAACACTTTTTTACTAAAAAATATGGGGGCCGGCTGTATAGCCCAGTTGGTAGGGTGCTGGTTTACCACATGGGAGGCCCCGGGTTCAGTCCCTGGGCCTCCTCAAATGGGCAGACCGCCTCGAGAAAGCAAGCCAATGTGGGCGGGCAAAAAGGCAAGCCCCCACAAGCGAGCAAAAAGGCAAGCCCCCATGGGCAGGCAAAAAGGCAGGCCCCCGCGGGCAAAGGCAAGCCCCCGTTAGCAAGGGCGAGCCCCCACGAGCAGGCGGGCCACCGCGCGGGTGAGCTGACTCGGCAGGTCGCCCCAGCAGGGGGAGACAAGCAGACAAAGAGGAATGCAGATAAAAATGAACATAGCAAGAACAAGCAAAAAGGGGGGGATGTATAATAAATTTAAAAAAATCTAAAAATAAAAAATGCTAGCCATTATCTGAGCCTTCAGCCAGTCGTAATCTCTTTGTTGGTGGAGGGTTTTGCTTCAGTGTTGATGGCTGCTGACTGACCAGGGTAATGGTTCCTGAAGGTTGGGGTAGCTGTGGCAATTTCTTAAAATAAGACAACAATGAAGTTTGACAAAGATTACTCTTCCTTTCATGAAAGATTTCTCTTTAGTATGAGATGCTGTTTGATAGCATTTTATTCACAGCAGAACTTCTTTCATTTGAGTCAATCCTCTCAAACCCTGCCCTAAATTTAAATAATATTCTAAATCCTTTGTTGTCATTTCAGCAATGTGTACAGCATTTTCACCAGGAGTAGATTTCATCTCAAGAAGACACTTTCTTTGCTCATGCCTAAGAAGCAACTCCTCATCCATTCCAGTTTTGTCATGAGACTGCTGCAATTCAGTCACATCTTCAGTCTCCACTTCTTATTCTAGTTCTTTTGCTATTTCTAGTACATCTGCATTACTTCCTCCTCTAAAGCCCTGAATCCCTCAAGGTCATCTTTTCCCTGAGTTTGGAATCAACTTCTTCCAAACTCCTTTTAAAGTTGATATTTTGACCTCTACCCATGAGTCATAAATGTTCTTTTTTTTTTTTTTTTTTAAAGATTTATTTATTTTATTACATATCTCCCCTTCCCCCAGCTGCGGCGACGCGCTGAGAGTGGTCACTGTGCAGGCATGGCTTTCCCCGCTTATGGGCGGTCTCTGCGTCTGTTCACGGCCGGCGCTTGCTTCAGTTCGCGGGTGGCTGGCTGTGCTCCATCCGCAGGCAACCTGACCTGCCCGTGGCGGCTCTTGCCCTGTCCGTGGCAGCTTCTTGCCCTGCCCACGGCTGCTCCGGCCCGCCCATGGTGGCTTGCCATTCTCAAGGCGGTCTGCCCGCTAGGAGAGGTCCCCGGGAATCGAACCCAGGGCCTCCCATGTGGTATGCCGGCACCCTATCCACTGGGCTATCGAGCCGGCCCCCATAAATGTTCTTAATGGTATCTAGAATGGTGAATCCTTTCCAGAAGGTTTTCAATTGACTTTGCCCACTCCATCAGATGAATGACTATCTGTGGCAGCTTTAGCCTTATGAAATATATTTCTTAAATATTAAAACTTGAAAGTCAAAATGACTTCTTTATCCTTGGGCCGCAGAATGGATGTTGTGTTAGCAGGCATGAAAACAACATTCATCTCACTGAACCTCTCCATCAGAGCTCTTGGGTGACCAGGTGCATTGTCAGTGAGCAGTAGTATTTTGAAAGGAATCTTTTTCTGAGTAGTGGGTCTCAACAGTGCGCTTAAAATGTTCAGTAAAACATGTTGTAAACAGATATGCTGTCATCCAGGCTTTTTTGTTCCATTTATAGAGCAAAGGCAGAGTAGATTTAGCATAATTCTTAAGGGCTCTAGGATTTTTGGAATGGTAAATGATCAACTTAAAGTCACCAGCTGCATTAGCCCCTACCTAGAGAGTCAGCCTGTCCTTTGAAACTTTGAAGCCAGGCATTGACTTCTCCTCTGTAGCTATGAAAGTCCCAGATGTCATCATCTTCCATTAGAAGGCTGTTTGCTCTACATTGAAAATGTGTTGTTTTGTGTAGCCACCTTCATCAATTATCTTAGCTAGATCTTCTGGATAACTTGCTGCAGTTTCTACAGCAGCATTTGCTGCTTCACCTTGCACTTTTATGTTATGGAGATGGCTTCTTCCCTTAAATTTCATGACCCCAGCTCTGTTAGCTTCAGACTTTTTTCCTGCAACTTTCCTACCTCTCTCATTCTTCATAGAATTGAAGAGAATTAGGGCATTGCTCTGGATTAGGCTTTGGTTTCAGTAATGTTGTGGCTGGTTCGATATGCTATCCAGACCACTAAAACTTTCTCCATATCAGGAATAAGGCTGTTTCACTTTCTTATCACTCATGTGTTTACTGATGTGGCACTTTTAATTTCCTTCAAGAACTTTTCCTTTGCATTCACAACTTGATTGATGTTTGGTACAAGAGGCCAAGCTTTTGGCCTCTCTTGGCTTTCGACTTGCCTCCCTCACAAACCTTAACCATTTCTGCCTTTTCATCTAAGAGCAAGGGAAAGGGCCAATCTGTGAAGCAATCAGAACACATACAACATTTAAGTTCTTTGCCTTATATGGGTGTGTTCATGGTGCCCCAAAAACAATTACAATAGTAACATCAAAGATCCCTGATTGCAGATCTCCATAATTGATATAATAATTTTGAAAAAGTATGAAATATTGCAAGAATTCCCAAAATGTGACACAGAGACACAAAGTGAGCACATGCTGTTGGAAAAAGGGCTCTGATAGACTTGTTTGAGTTTGTGAAAAACGCAGTATTTGTGTAGCTCAATAAAGCAAAGCACGATAAAATGAGGTATGCCTATAAATTAGTACGATGTTATTTTTTTTCAGTTATATCTGCTGTGACATTTGTGCTTCGATGGAGGCTTTGTGTTTATTGTCTTCCGACTGAGTCCTCAAATACATCATCTGAAGGTGGAGATTAGTTCTCTGTCAGTCCATTTCTAGGAGGGTGCCTCCTCAAACTTATTTCTGGAACATTTGCATCTGTCATAATCTCAGTTACATCCTTAGCAATTCAGTTTCATTTGCTTTATCTTGCCTTTAATGGAATTGCGTATTCCCCTGGCATGTTTCTTAAACCACAGAATACACATACAGAGTACATTGGAAGGACTGGGGATAATTTCTTGTAACTTACTGTCTCTTTTGGCTATAACTTACAGTGAAAGTTTAAGGTTAGGATATGTATGGATGTGCAGTAGAAAACCTGTTAAAATTTAGACTCACTTCTCATCTGGCCTTAGGTTCCTCCTCTTGCCCCACATGCTCTCCTCCCGGATAGCCAGAGAAAGTCAAGGACTGTTTCTGTCCAGTGGTCTTAGTATTATTCCTATGGTTTTTAATGTTTGTGCAACAGGTAAACTGGCACATCCTGCAGGTCTTTCTTAACTTATCCATTTCACTGTA
This sequence comes from Chaetophractus vellerosus, assembly GCA_004027955.1. Classification (NCBI taxonomy): domain Eukaryota; kingdom Metazoa; phylum Chordata; class Mammalia; order Cingulata; family Chlamyphoridae; genus Chaetophractus; species Chaetophractus vellerosus. The sequence continues at coordinate 8,823 of PVKH010001851.1, forward strand.
ATTTCTTCATTAGAAGAAAAGGGGGGGGGGCTAGAAAAACACAAAAGTGAAAGTTATTGCTTGATTTACTTCATGATTCTTTTATGCTTATTTACACTGTAACCCAGTTTCCTTTGAGCTAATTCTATTCAATGACAGTAGAGTCTAGTCCAGGACAGTACCTGTAATCATTTTTCAGAAAATGTTTGTTGAGTACAATTGACAAATTTTGCTTCAAATGACACAAATTGACAAAAATAGATTTCATGAAGCTCAAGATTTGTGTTTTTTTTTTTTGTTTTGTGGTTTTGTGATTTTTTTTTTACAAATTAATATACAGTGATTTTCCATTGTTATATTTTCCATATAAGGTTTGGTGGTAACTATCACAAACTAGGATGATAATGTTTAAAGGGAGATGAAAATAGCACCTTGGGGGGTTTCGAAATGCTTGAATGAGAGGATGCACAGGGCCATAAGCAGTAAATGGCAATTCTGGCAGCTGAGCACACACAAGCACCAGCGTTGTCCTGTTAAAGGTCCTCAGAAAAGATTGGCAACACGTGAATCGATGCTCTATGTTTCCCATCATGTCACTTCCTTCTAGTAGGGCTGTTCCCTAGCACAGTTTAAAACCTCAGGTATATAGGAACTGCTTGCATTTGTGATTGTAAGTTTTGATATTGTGAGTTCGTATACTTTCCTATGCTTACAGACACAAATATTTTGATATTATCTCCTATTTGAGGAGTGTTCTGGTAAAGCAGCCTAGATTATACACTTCTGATAGAAGGAAATGCTTTTGTCTATTCTTATTTTCTTATTTTATGACTTTTTGTATGAAAAAATGCTGGATGCCAAGTGAGGTCTTGTGAACTATTTCCTAGAGAAAACTTAGAGAAATGTTGAAATTATTTCTCTTTTCAAGTGTGCATTGTTCTTTATGTTGTTGCATATTTGTGCGTATTTCAGATATCCTTTCATTGATCACCACCTGAGATTGTTAGTTATTCAGACAGTTGATTAGCATTTCAAAGCTGTCTGTCATCAGATATAAATAAATGTACAATGTTTTATAAAACAATCAGATTCATAGTCTCTGTTGTGAAGCAGCGTAGTCATGTTTGTAAGAAAAAAAAAATACCCAGGAAAAAACCCAGGTCCAGTGCAATTTAACCAGTTAAATTGACAAACCATGATATGGTAAAAAGAAGAAATAGCAAATTTGGATAAATGTGTGGGATTACTAGATCTCCTAGCAGAGATTCATTTAGATCTTGTCATTGAAAAATTTAAATAATCCATCTTTTTATAAAAACTTGATTATCTTTAAGTGTTACTGTCATGTATTACAACACTTTGGGATATAGGATTTCATACTTAGTATTGAGTGGTGGCAGTGCTTTCTCACTTTTTTACATGTGAATCACAAGAAAAACCTGGAATTTGTCAATATTCTAAATATAATATTTAATCTGTCCAGTACTGTTTAATTCTATTACCTGATATTTATATTAGAGTGATGAATGCATCAAACTTCACATGTATCTGTCCAGGAAAATATAGGTCCTACCAGATAGTACAATAGAAAGAATTTCATATGGGGAGCCAGTTACAATGATGTTTGAAAAGCTCAAAGCCAAATGGGCAGTAGGGCTACCCATCATTAGCATACGTAGGAATCCACTGCCACAACTAGCACTGAAGGGTAAAGGGAGAAGTTGGGGTTACTAGAGTCCTTGAGCTGGAGCTACCTGAGGGGAGTGGGGACCACAGAGCATGGAACTTGTCTAGTGAAAGCTAGAACCATTGAGGAGACACAGACACCATTGGAAGTACTTCTCAAAGCCAAGAGAGAGGAAGAAATCCTTCCCTTCTCCTTTCATCCTACCCTGCAGATTCCAAAACTGGCCACCAGCACCTCCCATTGGGTGGACCTAGTCTGACCTAGCTGCTAAGAGAACCAGCTGCTAAGAGAACTGGGAAATGTAGTTTACAGGACCAGAGTGGGGGATAGATCCAAGGCATGTTATCATTACATGACACATTCTAATTTCTAGGGAGATTTGGGATGGAATTTAGGTGAAATCCAGAGCCTTACTTTTTTGGGGGGTTAAGATTGCATGATATTATATATTCAAATCCTATGACATTGCTTTTTTACTGGCATCAAGTTAAAATTTTTTTCTTACCTGAAAATGTAGTTTATCCCATTAGGTTGATTTATGTCTTTTCATCATAACATTATTGTTAGATGCTTTTGGACATTCTCTATGAATAATCTTGTTGGTTAATTTCCAAATTTTAACATACTGTATATATCAGGAAGAATTTGATCATCTGTAATTAGAACAAATCTTTAAAACCAAAAACAACAGGTGACAGGCTCAAGTGTTTTTGCGGCAATTAGCTCTGACAAAAAATTTTGTACAATCTCCCCCTTCCTTTTTCCATGTTTCAGAGGAACCGAGAGTGGACAAGGAAAACTTCAACTGCCCTTGTAATCAAGCACTGTCTACAATTTGGAAATAATGGTGTGGTTTCTTGGTTCTTTTGTGATTTTTTTGGAAGTTGGATATGCAGCATAATTTTTTTTTTCTGATTGGAAGGTAATGTCCATTTTGAATTGGCAGCATAATAATCAATTTGGAAAACTGAACATTAGCCATGTGTAATGTTATGTGCAATGAAAATAGTCTTTATAAGCATGGGCGATGAATCTGCAGTAAAAAGCTTGAAGTTGGTCTGTTAAAATGTTGTCACATCTGGAAGGCATTTGATATATAATATTACATAGGTTTGATAAAATTCAGGGTTAAGACATATGGATAGAACATTATGCAGAAACTTGTCTTTTTTGTACTCTCTGGATTTAGCTTAGAGATTTTTGAATCATAAGGAGTCAATTTGAATCTCTATTAGAGATAAACTGAGTAAAATAACAAAATGGGAGGAATTTGGAGCACACGGTATGTAGTAGAGTGCTGTGCCCTTACTCTCTAGATTCCCTCTTAAAAAGTGGGTGCAGAAATGGACCATGTCTCATCATTTTCTTCTCATTTCCCAAATAACCATAGTAGCATGTAGTGGATTCCATGGTAGGTTTCTATAAGAGGCTCTTTATTATACGTGGCTAAAATTACTTGTATATTTAATCTTTTCTCCTAAAATCACCATTTAAAAGAATATTGTCCCATATAGTTATAATAAATCTTCATATTTCTCTTGGGTTGTAAACTTTTCAGAGTTTTTTCAAAGATATAATTCCATTTATAAGAAAAAACTTGACCTTCTATTAGAAAAAAACAGGAAAATTCATGTTTGTTAAACCAATTCTTGTTTTTATTTTATCAATAAAAATTGAGTTACTGTTTTCTCATGCAGTTTATTTTTTGGTTTGCAGTGATGATGTTTATTGCGAACTTCTCGTTACAAACAAAATATATTTATGTATAAAATCTCTGCAATGCAGAATATCCCTTGTGTCTTCTTCTTTGGCTAAAATAAACAAATCTACGTGTCCAGGTGACTTCAGAGCTGGCCCTGGATCCTGGCTGGGGGTGGGCAGTTTTGGGTGCTGCACGCTATGGGCAGAAGTTCCTGATGTCTTGGTTCCTTCTCTGGCCCCATCTTAATGATTTGTGCAAGAACACAACACAGTGTAGTCTGCGTCCACCTCCAACACCCTCCCCAGGCAGACTGGCCCACTTTCTCAGGAATACAAATGTCCCATGATAGAGTTGGGGTGCTGGGACCACTCTCTTGGAGGCCCTGAGGGCCTGGGGGTATCTTCTGTGGTTACGGGAGGCTTCTGAGCTGCATCTTACACACATCAGCCTTCTGGAAGCTTCATTTCCTTGAATCATTTTCCTTGATTCAGCTATTCTCACCAGTTTCCCTGGAACCTCTCCCAAGGAGGCCCAAACTGTACCACTCCTTCTGTGGGACTCCTGAGTTTAGAACCCCCAGCTGCCCGGGGACTCGGGCCTCCTGGCATTAAGGCAACTGAGATGAGTCCAGGCTGTAGCCACACCAGTCTCTGAACCATGGGGAGGCTGGCCAGCTGACAGAGTGGTCCCCAGGGACCATGCCTCCCACTGGGCCAAAGGCTGCGTAAGGAGCAATCCGGCTGGAGGCTGACTTCCTTCAGAAGTAGAGTCCTCCTCTGCCCCACAGGGTGCCCAGTGGGGAAGGGCTGCTGGCAGGTGGGGACAGAAACTGGGCATGGTGGGGAGGGCGGCAGGCTGCCACCGTCACGCCTTGGGCACTGAAAAACTAAGACCCAGGAAAGCATGGATGGCAAGGCTGCCCCTGAGGGGTGGGTGTCCCTAACACTTTGAGAATGATCCAGCTTCCTTATATTTTAAGTGCAGACCTGGGTCCAAGATCCAGCCCACTCTGTCCTGGGCAGACATCCCCAGGTGGGCAGGTTCCTCATCTGTAGGTCTGTAGGGGTTGGGCCTGGCTCTCTACCAGAGTCCCCTTCTCTTTGAAAGGGTAGGTGGTTCCATCCTTTCTCAGGCCCTGGCAAATGAAGTGTTAATGGTTTCAAACTACCTGCGACCTTATATTATTGTCTTACTTGAAAGTAATTCTCATCCCTCAAAAGTCTCATGCACAGTTTTAATTTTCAGGAGGAAGTTACTATCTCATTTGTTTCCTTATTTTATCCCTTTTTAAAGCTGCTAGTTCATACGATGTATTTTTCAAGTATTTTTATTCCTGGTAAATTAGGTTCTGCCCTGAAACATGGGGACAGAAGTTCTTTGAATCGCTTATCAAGGAACTGTTAGGACATTTAATACCATTATCCTCCATATCAGCAAGCTTCCTATTTCAACAAGTGATTTCTCTGATTTTTTTCCCTCCAAAATCATGATGAAATTATTTTATAAGCAGAAGCAGTAATGAATGTCCAAAACACAAATCTATTTTACCTGGGTGGAAAGTATGCTAGTCTTCATCTTCATCTTCATCTATTATTCTGTTAATTATTGTGCACTTTTGGATTAAATAGATACATTTATTTTTGTATGAATATATCATCATAGACTTACGATGGTTTAATAATAAAACAAGGGCCAATTATTAATTACATATAACTAATATAGTATTTAAAATGCTTCCAATTTTCTTTTCTCTAAGCTTATAGAATGATTCAAACAAACATTTTAATGATTTGGCAAAATATCATTTCACCTAACATCGTGGAGAAATCTGTATCCAATAAAATGAACACTGAAAGGAATCAATAAGAATGTCTTTTTAGTCATTAACCAAATCTGTTGCTAAATATTTGTTTGCAGAGAAATTACAGACACTTGAGAAACAGAATATTTGTAGATAGTAGTCAAAAAAGGTAAAAGTTATGATTGGCATTACTGTGAAATTATTTATAACTTGAGGAAGAGGAAAAGTGTTTTAAGCCATCACAGTCTTGTTCATTGCAAAATAGTGGGTATTCATTCAATGAATGTTGATTGAGCATCTACTATATACCAGGAATTATGCTGGCAATGAATAAGACTAAAATATATCTTGACCTCATGGGTTTTATAGTCTAGCAAGAGAGCCAGGCACTAACCCGTTCCTTCAATTACCTGTGTTCTCAGTGTTTGCATGGGAAAGTGCAGAGAAAAAGCAGAGGACAGTTGTAGAGTTTTGGTGTTTTTTTTTTTTTTTTTGGGGGGGGGTAGCAATTAAACCTTAAAGTATATTTAAAGTATATATTATCCTTTCTTTACAAATATTTGTACATATTTTCACAGTTGCATAAAGAGGTTTTTCCCCCTCTCATTTCTAAATCCTTTGGAAATAAAACTAAAACTAAACCTTTGGCTTTTCTTACCCAGCTTTAAGTGATTGGGCAAAATGAAAACTGGTTGGCATGAAGTGGTTTGCTTAGAGTCAGAGTGCAAGCAGTTGGCAGTTACTGAATGGAACCCAGGTCTTCTGACTCTCCAGGCAGTTTGGCGAGACCATGTCCTGCTCACGGAGAAGAAAGATTACCAATGAAATATTAGAAAGTTTTGAGTCTGGTTTTAATATAGATATACAAAATTATATTAAGTTTTGGGAAAATACATGAAAGGACATGGAATGAAAGGGCCATGTGAACACAGGAATGTATTATGTGCAGGATTTAGAATAATGTATGATGACCCCAGGACAAAACAAAGCAGATAGATAAGTCACCGTGCTAGGGAGTATAATAAGTGCTGTTCCGGGCTTTGGAGGTAAAACAGAATTAATTTTCCCATGCTTCCCTTTTTAAAAGAAAAGTTAAAGCTAATAGGATCATAAACATTGCATTTGGTTCATGTTGGAATTCTGCATTGATTTTTCAATTTGCCTCTGCAATTGTGTTCTTGAGTCTGATGACATTCTGGTTTTCATTTCCAGATTCATATTTCACCAACATCCTCTTTGCACTACATACCTTGCTATAAAATGCAGGTTTCTTGGTTTCCAAGAAAAAACCCAAAACTATATTACATAGTATAGCTGAAATCCACAATGTCTCCCAGATGGAAAAAATAGAACATTCATCTCATCTTTTCCTACTGGATCTGGCCAGATTTTGGGAAAGGACTTCATTGTTTTCATGTGACAAACTGCATTGGCACATTGTTCCTTAAAGTATGCAGTGGCGTGTTCATCTAATATTATGAGATATGGGCAGCATTTATGAAAGATTATAAATCTTACAACTCTCTTCAGAAAACTTAAAATACAGCTGGAAATGTTTTGCTTCCAACAAACATGCAATCTTCATAAAATTGGAAAAGAAATGTTTTGAATAAATAATGTTTTGGTCTATTTCTCTCTAGTGCAAGAACTATTTCTTTTTTAGTCAAAATCATGCCACCAAACTCCTCCCTCCTCTACACTAACACCCTTGCCTCTTAATGCTGGTGCGTTAAAATTTTTTTTAAAAAAGATGTCAGATTGCTTTGTCTGGTTTTTAAAGATAGAAAACTGGATTTATTTCTAGGGACTTTCCCCCTAACCAGGACAGTTTAAAACTAAACAAGGTTGAGTCAGTTAATTAATTTAAATGAGATTACAAATCAAAAACATATTATGCAATTTTGATTTAATTACCACATTTTATTTTCTTAATTAAAAACACACTGTAGAAAGTTAGCAATCCTGACAATGACCTATGTGGTGTTTTTGCGTTCTGTAGGCTACTGGCTTAGAAAGCAAGAAGTAAGGTGATCTTGATTGTGACCTCTGGCTCACAAAATCCCTGGATTAGTAGAGAGTCATTGAACTTAATCTTGGGGCAGAAAGGTCAAATACGGTTATCTCTGTTTTCATTTGTGGTGGTTTTGCTGCTGGTCAGTGAAGCATTGCAACCCTCTGATTAGGGATGCTGGTGGGTATAACACCTTTTGTGCAGAGGTATTCCGCATCTTTCCTGGTCAATAGTCCCCAGGCATGGGCAGGTTTGGTTTGCTCTCAATAGGCATAAGTGATTTTTTTTTTCTTGAATTTCAGTGGTTTATGTTTTTCAGCTAATTCCTTGTAGACAAATTTTACTCTTGAGTGCAAAGAAATCCATATTTTACCCCTTGGGATATGCTGCTTTGAACCTAATCTCTCTGTTAAGCAAAAAAGTAGTTCTCTAAAGAAAAGTTTAATAACAGAGCTAGTGGAGTGTATAAGGATGAGAGCTAGAGGATATAGTGTTTATCTGCTATCATTCTATTTTTTGTTGTTGCTGTAATTGGATTACTTTATCTGTAAGGATCCTCAGTAAAGGAGTCTCTAAAACTACAAGTTTTGCTATATCAATTATCTATTTTTAAAATCAATGTTAGCAGAGCGGGTGTAGTTCTGTGGTTGAGTGCCTGCCTCACATATACAAGGTCCAGGGCTCAATCCCCAATAACTCCCATAAACAAACAAACAAATAAAATAAAATCAATGTTAACCCCTTGAAAGGGGGATCTGAAAGTATGGGTCTTCAGCTGGGAAACAATGAAATTTAAAAGGCATGTTTGAGATTTTGCAGAAGTCCAAATATTATTTTGGTTCTGCCTGAAGTATTCTGAGAGGTTTGATTGCTCTTTTTGACAGAACTGTGTTTAAGGGAAGGAGTGCAGATTCACCAAAAAAAATATCAGGGACTCCATTAACAAGGTGATAGCGTTAACACTTCCCAGATATAGCTTGTTTACAAAGTTTTGCAGGAAGTGGACTCCAAATATCACAGTGTCCTATTGAGAAGAGACCGAAAGAGAGAAAGAAGGAGGCAGAGACAGAGAGGGAACCTGGAAGAGGAGAGAGTGGTTAGCAGAAAGAGTTCTACATACATAGAGAACTTAAGAAAGGTCATTTTCCCACACATTTACTTGCTTATGCAATACAAAGAAAGCACTTACTCAGTTTTCCCATGTTCTTTCTTTGTGTTATTTTAATAAACATTTAATAGAAGGAAAAGAAAACATTGTAAAACTATAGCCTTGTGTCACCCTAATTAATGAAGCAGTCCTCCATTAAAACCGAAGCTATATAATATTTAACTGTGCTGGAGAAAAAAATGGCAAATTATGTAATTGGAATCGTATTATATAAAGCTGACTTGCTATAAATTCCAGGGCAGTCAGTTGTTGTAGATAGTAAATTTCCAAGAGTGAGGCACAACACATGGGGCAGAGGTGGGTAGAAGAGGGAGACGGAGGTTTTGGCCAAGGAGAAGAATACAGTTTTCTCCCCTTCCCCCTTAAAAGGTCAGATTTATTTGGTCTTATATGTATTTTTCCTACTATAAAATGCATGCATTTTTATCCCATCCCTCAAGTTTTTATTTGTTTCTTGATATTTCTCTTTCCTAAGTGAATCTTCCTGGCATGCTATGTATTTAATTCGTAAAAATGTACTATTTTAGTATGTTGTTAATTGATAAGGTTTTAGAGAGAAAGAAGGAGACTGTTTAAGCCTTTAAAAAAAAAAATCTCATGGTATTCTTTAGTTGACAATAGACTATTCTTCACCTGCTTAAGGAAAAGAAATATGACAAAGGGGCCCTTTATCACATGATGACTAATTTTAGTTCTAGCAAGAGGCTATCTGTAGGTTAACAGGTTACAATGTGAATTTCATTTACTTTTCTGATATCCCTCGATATAAAAGCTATATTGTTAGAGAATCATAAAATTTTTGACTCAGCAGGGACCTGAGAAGTTACCTTGTTCAGACCCCTTTCTGCTCTAAAGGTACTATAAATTAAAATTGTGCTTCTCAAATTTGGTTTTTCTATTGATACTCAAGTCATGATGTCAGAGAGTAAAATGAGTTCCTGGGGTATGTTTTGTCTAGGAGTGAAAAGACAAACTTATATATGTAAAGGTCATAAAGGTACCTTGGCCCTCTGCCTGCAAACTCTACGTCTGCTTCCTAGACTTCCCCCTCTTCCCTTCATAGGAGAGAGTCAAAGATTAACTTCTGACTCAAAATAGTTCCTTTTATCCACCCCATCAGATCTCCAAATATTCCTTCAGGAATTCATGGAAGCAGGACTGAACCTTATGTTAGACTGGGAGATCCAGCCCTGTGAATTGTGTGTGTGTCCCCTTTCCTTGTCATGAAAGTTTTGTCTTTTTGACTCTCAATGCATATTTCTTTGCAGAAGGGCATTCCTAGTCTTCTTTGTGCACTCCTGTAGTTTATTGGCCAATTGTTTTCTGTTTGTTGGCTTATTCAACCCAACCAGCCAGCCACTGTATCAAAGATTAGGGCTATCAGGCTAACTGAGGCAACATCCCTGCCTGCATGTTGCTCAGAACCTAAAAGAAATAGCCTCAACATCAGGACTTCAGGAAAAAAGAGGGAGAACACCAAGTGCAAAGATTTGGAGTCATAAAATGTGGGTGACACACAGGGAACTAAAAGTCTAAGGTGTGACCCACATGTTAGTAGCGGTCTTGAATGGCATACTAAAAAATTTGGAGTTTTCCTTGTGAGTGTTCAGAATACATGTAAGGCTTTTAGCAGGGAAGCAGTTTAATCACTTTTAGGTTTTAAGAAGATCACCCTTGTAACAGTGTGGAATATGGACTAGAGAGGTGTGAGATTAGGTCATTTTTCAAGACCTTATTCCAGGGGTCACCTCCTTCTGGTATCCTCTATGATATAGCTTTGTCCACTTTTCCTATGAAGAATCAATTATTCCCTCTTGATATATACCCATTTATTATACCTATCACAGTACATTATTTTTTATTCATATATTTCTGTCTCTTTGGCCAGCCTCTGAGATTCTAGAAGGCATAGAATGCACATTCTTCTTCTTTTATAAAAGGATATTTTAAAGGTCATTAGTGTAAAATGAATGTGAATTAATAAGCATTTATGGAGTAAAAACCATTTCCAAGGCCATTCATCATTTATTATCTTATATATTTAAGAAGCATTTCATTGAACTTCTATGAGATTATCAGTAAAACATTAGAATTTCCTTTGGTTAACTGAGACCATCGTCTAAGCTGAACTTAAAATTTAGAGTTGACCTCTATTTAAAGCATCATTAGCATATAGAATTCAATGATAATAATAATTATTTCTAACTTAGGTAGAAAGAATAGCTAAAACAATTTTAAATTTCAGAAAGAGGTTTTGAGTATATTGGTAAATGTTGGGAAGGAGGAGAGAGGTTGGGGGAAGGTAAAGTTTCCAGAAATGTTCAACCTACTGAAAGGTTATTTTTGCCTATTTTTAAGATTATGTCATAATCACTCAAGAGGCAGTGTGTCTAGATGAGTGGCCCATATGGAGAACATACATTTTAATAGTTGCCATGTAATTTTGGATAATTCATTCAGATCACTTAAGTATCCCAGGATCTTCCAGAAAATTGGGTTAATAGGGGAGTCTGATGGCTCCTTAGGAAAAGGGTCAATATTAGAAGAGCCATGGAAGATTGACTCTTTTAAAATAAAAGACTGGATAGGATTGAAGAAAAGTTGGCAAGGGCCATGAAGTGGTGTGAATGATTTCTTACTCCTGGAGAATCCTGGGGATTGACTGAGTTTTTAAAAAGTAGTAATTTAGAAGTAGCTTCACTAGCTACTTTTTTCTTGGAAGAAGAAATATAATATGTTTAATTTACACTTTAAAAAAGCAAAGAGTTAGAGAATATGAAATTTTAATAATTATGTAATACAAAACATGCCAATCCTACATTATGTCCAATTCAGTCAGAAAGAGACAAACACATATATGTAGAAAATATAGATTGAGTCCAAGAAAGAGAAAATAAAATATGGAGAGAATGAGGGAAAGCTGGTTTTGGTTTGCTGTCTTTAAGACATTCCCCTCTATTTTTCTCTACTGAGTCTTTCTAGACTCAAAGCCCGGTGCACTGGGAAACACACAATCCCCATTCTTATCTACCTTTTTCCTCATAGACTCGAGTCTATTGGAAGGTAATTTTCATCAACTGACTTGTATCTCTTGCCTTTTGAGCATGACACTTCCTGAGAACATCTTAGACCCAATGCCCTCCACCCTCCTTGGGGTACTGGGACTAAAGTGTTTGTCACAGGAATTCTCAGATGGGCACACACTATTCCATGTTCACTTTATTCACCAGAGCTATTTTTCAGATGGCTTACATTGGGATGAACAGAATTTCATCATGTTCCTTTTTTTCTGTTTTCTTCCTGAGAGATAGCACATTTAAAATATTGATCATTTTTAATGTGGACGCTATGCTTAATACTACTTTTCATTTATTGAACATGGAGAATGTGTCTGGCCCAGTGCTTGATGCTTCACATAAAATATAATCTTTGCAATGATTCTATGAGGAGGATAGTATTATTGCAGTTTTAAAGATCAAGACCCCAAGACTCTAAGAGTTAAGTAATTTTTGGTCAGGTGAGGGGAAGAATCAGGGATTGAACCCAGGACCTCATACATGGGAAGCAGCCACTCAAACCTTGAGCTACACCCATCCCCGTAGAGTTAAGAAATGTTGCACAAGATCGAATCACTAGTGAGGGCCAGAGCCAGGGTTCACTATAACACGTTAAGTGTACACATGTGTGCACGCTCATACTCACAAATAGGACTTGAGCAGCATGATGGAAGTGGTTAAATAAAACCATTGGCTGTAGAGTAATTTGACCTAGGTGGTGAATTGGAAGGGTTTTAGATGTGGTCTGAATAATTCCTTCTCTGAAGTCAACCACAATAACGTTTCGTTTTTGGTTTCTCTGCCAACTGCGACTCCCTGGTTACTTCCTTTTCCAGCAATTGGAATTAAGTGTCCAATATAAGGTGACACAAGAGTTAAGAGTAGATTATACTGTTAGAATTTGCAATCAGAACAGTAAATGTTCTGTTGCTCGGTCCCTGGGGGCCTATTTCTATCTTTTGGGGGTGCAGTTTATGCTCTTTTGTGTTGTGAGAGGGCACAAGCTTTGGTGCATAAGAGAAAACCTGTCATTGTGTGCCAGTAAACACCAGGCCATTTTAGAGAGTGGAATTGTTATTTTAAAAAGTGTGTGGCTCAAATTTTGGGTCGATTTCCGCTTTCTCTCAAATGCTTGTGGTTTTGTTTTTTTTTTTGGTAGCTATATTTTTTCAATTGAAGAGGTTGTTCAGTGGTCAGTGATGTGTTGGGAAAAGGGGGAAAAAGTTATTTGCTGCGGAAAAGAATAGGATTT
>PVKH010001852.1:0-28938 GCA_004027955.1 Chaetophractus vellerosus
TGCGGCGACGCGCCGAGAGTGGTCACTGCGCAGGCGCGGCTTTCCCCGCTTGTGGGCGGTCTCTGCGTCCGTTCACGGCCGGCGCTTGATTCAGTTCGCGGGTGGCTGGCTGCGCTCCATCCGCGCGCGACCTGCCCTGCCCGTGGCGGCTCTTGCCCTGTCCGTGGCAGCTTCTTGCCCTGCCCACGGCGGCTCCGGCCCACCCATGGCGGCTTGCCATTCTCAAGGCGGTCTGCCCACTAGGAGAGGTCCCCGGGAATCGAACCCAGGGCCTCCCATGTGGTATGCCGGTGCCCTATCCACTGGGCTATCGAGCCGGCCCCTTTTTTTTTTTTTAAAGGTTTGTTTTTATTTATTTATATATCCCCCCCTTGCTGCTTGTGCTCACTGTGTTCATTTGCTTTGGGTTTTTCTGTGTCTGCTTGTCTCCCCCTGCTGGGTCATCCTGCTGAGGCAGCTCACTGCGCGGTGGCTTGCCCTCACCAGGAGGCCCCGGGAACCTAACCCGGGGCCTCCCATGTGGTAAACCAGAGGCCAACCAATTGAGCTACAGCCAGTTCCCTGAATGTTCTTAAGAAAATAAGAAAATTGGTGAGCATTTGCAGTGGAAAGGGAAATTGAGGCCAGATTGTAAAGGACCGTGAATGCCTGACTGAAGAATTTGAAATTTATTTGAAAGCAAGTTGGGAACCCTGAAGTTTTAAAGGGCTTAGCCTGCCAGTTCATGTCAGAGTGGAGGACAGTGACACACAAGGCATGGGGTCCTCATCATCCTGTTCCATACAGATAGTATGTGCAGGGGACGGGCCAAAGGCCAGTATATTCAAATATACACAGTTCCTGCCTTCAAACAGTATGGAATCTAATTGGGGAATGCTGTATGCATAAGACAATAATTAATAATACAAACTATGATCCAAATACTGAAAGTGTTAAATTAAAATTCAGTAAAAGTTCAGACAAGCAGGAAGAGACATCAAGCAAAGCCCTTGGGGACAGTGTTTATAGAAGAAAGGACTAAGCAAAACCAATAAAATTAGGTCAACATAGGTAAGAAGGATGGGAAGATTATTCTAGGCTGAGAAAATCTAATCCATATGTGGGGCTTTGAATGATATACAGAGGGCAAGAAAGGTAGATGTGGTTGGCTGAAATTGAGAGGTGTTAGAGAAAGGAATTAAGAATCTAATTTCCATGAGGACAGGGATATGGCCTATTTAATTAACTCCTCCATTCTCAGTACCAAGAATGATGCCTGATTCATGGTAGGCACTTGATAAATAGCTGTTGAATGAATGAACGAACGAATAAATGGATGAAGGAATAAAGCTGGAAAATTGGTAGGGTAGATGATCTACCCTTGGGAGTCTTACTTATGCAAGCAATTGTGTAAGTCAGGGTCCTTCATTTCCAGAAATAGATGCTAACCCTTGCTGATTATTCGCCTACAGTATTTATTGGGTGGCTCACAGCATTATTGGGCAGACTAGGATTCAGAGTTGAAACAAAGCTTCAAGGAATAGATTTGGATTGATGAGGAAACTCTGGCCCCATCTACAGCCCTACTGAACCTGGAGGCCACTGCCACTGCCCACCAGGAATTTTGCCTAGCAATCAATAGGAAACCAACAAAACTACTGCTGCCATCACTAGCTAAGGAGGAGAAGAAGAGGGAGAAGGGAAGAAAAGAACTTATATTTTTCCTGTTTCTGTGATCCCAAATGGTTTTGCAAAAATCAGAGAGGAGAGGAGGTGTCTGGTTGCTCCCATCTGGAGATGTGGGATGTGCTACCTCAGACATTTGTTGGGATGCATTGTAGGAGCAAGGGAGCAGAGATGTCTGAGGAAGCAGTTAGACAGTCTTGTGGCTCCAGAGGGGTGTGGGAGAGAGCAGTCAACCTTCCCTATGTTCATGAGAGAATGGAGAAAGCATTCACAAGCAAAACATTAGCGCACCAGTAAATGCAGAAGGTCCCAGTGCCGAACAAGGTGGCAAAGCTGTCCAGTTGGAGATTGCATAAGAACTTGGCTATATCTCAAAGGATTGCTTATGTGGAAGAGGTCACATCTGAGGATCAGACTGGAGCAGGAGGCCAGTAGGGCCGAGATAGATGAAGGCTTGAGAAGTAGACCAAAAAGTTTCCCATGGACTACGTCTGTATAAGTCACCAGAGCATAACATCAATTCCAGGGGGAATTCTTGAGTCTTCACTTGCCACACCCAATCACAACTCAGATTCTGCCACCTCACCCACTTCTGGTCTCAAGTTCTGCTTCCTTTCATGGTGGCTTCCCAGACAGATTCAAGGAATTCTAGAGTTGCTGGAGGTGTAGTATTTCATGATCATTCTGCTAAAGGAAATTTTTGGAATCATCTGTATGCTAAGATTTATTTGAAAAAAAAATTATGGAAACTTCAATATTTCGCTTCAGTTACCTTCAGAAGGAACCCCCAAAGTACACACTCCTAAGCATCTACCAGATTTTTAGTTATGTCCCTGTTCTATCAAGTCTAGGGAGAAAAATACTTAAGTTTCATTTATGTAATAAGTAAAGAAAATGTTCTTCCTACTCCAGGTTCATTTTGCTAATGTCATTGAATGGCAATAGCTTAAATTTTTTTTTTCTTGGCTGTCAATTGCAAATGAAGCTTAGTGAGGGCTTTTGTTTAAACGTTGTACATTCCAATGTTAATATGGTCCTTCCTGGAAAAGCAGCTGCCTTTTATGGATTTTTAAAAACAACCCAAGTTTTATCAAAGTTTCCCTTTCATGTTCTTTGATTGCTAAGCTATGTAAGTTAACCAACAGATAACTAAGCATTAACCTATGTTGCCTTTTGTTTTTTATCTTCCTTTGAAATCCCATGAGTTTAGCTAAGTACATTAAATAGAGCATAAATCTTTATGTTGTTTTCATTAAGTCACATATTTGGAATATATATCTGAGACTATTTGATCAATTGTAAAATATTAGCTGCTGCACTGAAGATTTGTGACATGGATTTTAACAAGTGAGCAAACATTTCTGAAGCACAGTGAACATCTTTGGCTCAGCAGCATGGGTGAATTATGACAATTAGGCTTTAGAACATTCAGAGTTTTTACTCCATAGTATTTGCAGATATACGTTGTGACGGCATACTAAACATGAATGTATTTGGAAATAGCTTAAAGGTTCAGAAATATTTTCCATTTTTCAGTTTTTATATTCTTATGATTCTCTCTCAAATTAAGTACATATTTCTGAGATGATTATTTAAAACCCTATATTATTCTTTCCCAACCAAATATACATTTCTAGTTGTATATATTTGACTCTTTTCACATACTGTAAACATAATATCAATTATTCCCTGTGTCCATCCCAGTCTTAGTTTGTCATTTCTTGCCTCTGAGGCCTTGCTGGTGTTATTCTCTCTGTCTAGAGGCTTCCATCCCTATTTTACTGCCTATCAAAATATTCATTCATTTATTTATTCATTTATAATTATTAAGCTCCTGCTATATGCTACACACTATGTTTAGCATCTTTCTAGGTATAGATTAAATTTCATTTAATCTATGAAACTTTTATAATTTTGGCTCTTGTTTCAAACTCTTTATCTCTTTCTTCCTCATTTTAACTGTAGTAGCCCTTCATTTACACCTCTATTTTGGTACATTAAATACAATCTCATGTTACGGCTATGCATATAGTTGCTTATTCCATCCCCCTTCCCCAGCCCCAACTCTAGAATGTTGGATTACTGTGGACAGAAGCTGTGTTTTATTTATTTTTTAAATAAAATTTTACTGAAGTATTTCATTCATATATGAATATACATAAACAATAAGTGTATAGTAAAAGTTGTGAACTTGCAAAACAAATATGCATGTCATCATACAGGGCTCCCATATATCACCCCACCACCAACAAGTTGCATTGTTCTGAAACATTTGTTACAAACTATGAAAGAGCATCATCATAATATTATTAATTCTAGTCCATATCTTACATTTGGTGTCTTTTCCCCCAATCCACCCAATTATTAATAGCCTGTGTTAGTATTATACATTTGTTATAGTTCATGAGAGAATGTTCTCGTATTTGTTCAGTTAATAACAGTCCATATTCCACCACAGGATTCATTGTGTTATTGTAGTCCCATGCTTTGTACAACCCATTCAAAGTATACCCTCAGTGGCTTTAATTTTCATCACAGAATTGTACTGTCGTCAACGTCAGTCAATTTTAGAATATTTTCATTACTCCAAAATTAAAATTCCCATATCCCCTTATATCTTCTATAGTTGTCTCTTAGAATTGATATATCTTTTTTGCCATTACCCTAAAAATATTACAATATTACTGTTAGCTATCATCCAGAAATTACATTAGTTGTAATTTTCCCATGTATCACCATTTTCTTAACTTTGTAAAAGAACATTCTTATATTTATACTACCAACTACAATCTTCATCTACCACCAAAATCACTGTTATAACTACCTTAGAATATTCTCTAGCTTCCTTTCAAATGACATTATGTCCACAGACTACCCCTTTCAGCCACAATCACATTTATGAATCAGCAGTGTTAGTTATACTCACTATAATGTGTTACCATCAACTCTATTCATTTTCACACTTTTACAATAAACCTTATTAAAAATTCTACATACATTAAGCATCACTTCCATTCTCAATCCACATTGTGTTTTCTAGGAAACTATACTCTAGAGTTTCCTTCCATGAGTTTACTCATGATATTTAGTTCATATTAGTGAGATCGTACACTATTTGTCCTTTTGTGCCTGGCTTATTTCACTCAACATAATATCCTCAAGTTTCATCCATGTTATCATATGTGTTCCAATTTCATTTCTTCTTACAGCTGAACAGTTTACCATTGTATGTATATACCACATTATGTTTTGCCATTCATCAGTTGACGGACACTTAGGTTGGTCCCATATTTTAGCAATTGGGATAATGCTGCTATGAACATCGGTGTGCAAATGTCAGTTCACGTCCTTGCTGTCAGTTCTTCTGAATATACGACTAGTAATGGGATTGCTGCATCAGACAGCAGCTCTAAATTCAGCTTCTTGTGGTAACGCCAAACTGTCTTCCACAGAGGCTGCACCATTCTACAGTCCCACCAACAGTGAAGGAGTGTTCTTATTTCTCCACATCCTCTCTAGCACTTGTGGTTTTCTCTTTTTTGATCATGGCCATTCTATAAGGTGTTAAGGGTATCTCATTGTAGTTTTGATCTGCATTTCCCTAAGCTAGTGATACTGAACATTTTTTTCATGTGCTTTTTGGCTATTTGTATATACTCTTTGGAGAAATATTTATTCAAGTCTTTTGCCCACTGTTTAATTGGGTTGCTTGTCTTTTTATTGTTTAGTTGTATGATCTCTTTATATAACATGGATATCAATCCCTTAATGGATATGTGGTTTCCAAATATTTTCTCCCATTGAGTAGGCTACCTATTTACTTTCTTGACAAAGTCTTTTTTTAAAAGATTTATTTAATTAATTTATTCCCCCCCCCCTTATTGTTTGTGCTCACTGTCTGCTCTCCATGTCCATTCACTGTGTCCACTCTCTGTGTCTGCTCGCCTTCTCTTTAGGAGGCAACGGGAACTGAACCCGGGACCTCCCATGTGGGAGATAGGTGCTCAATCACTTGAGCCACCTCTGCTCCCTGATTTGTTGTGACTCTCATTGTGTTTCCTCTTTATGTCTCCTCATTGCATCATCGTGTTGCATCAGCTTGCTTCACCAGCCTGTCGCACCAGCCCATTGTGCCAGCTTGCTATCTTGCTTGTCTTCTCTAGGAAGCACCAAGAGCTGAACCCGGGACCTCCCATGTGGTAGGTGGGCACCCAAATGCTTGAGCCACATCTGCTTCCCTTGACAAAGACTTTTGAAGAACAAAAGTGTTTAGCTGTGAGGAGGTCCCATTTATCTATTTTATTTTTTGTTGCACATGCTTTGGGTGTAAGGTTTAAGAAACTACTGCCTACCAAAAAAATGCTGAAGATTTTCCCCTACATTTTTTTCTAGGAGTTTTATGGTTGTAGCTTTTATATTTAGGTCCTTGATCCATTCTGAGTTAATTTTTGTATAAGGTGTGATATAGGTAGGGGTCCTATTTCTTTCTTTTGGATATGGATATCCAGTTCTCCCGGCACCATTTGTTGAATAGACTGTTCTGGCCCAACTGGGTGGGCTTGGCAGGCTTGTCAAAATTCACTTGGCTGAAGATGTGAGGGTCTTTTTCTGAGTTCTTGATTCAGTTCCATTGGTCAATAGGTCAATCTTTAAGCCAGTCCCTTGCTATTTTTACCACTGGAGCTAAGTAAAGCTTACTGCTTTGAAGTCAGTAAGTGAGAGTCCTCCAACTTCATTCAGGACTATATTTAGTCTTCCAACCCATCTTCTTTGGTTTCTTTTAGCAAAGTTTTGTAGTTTTCTGAATATAAATGCATTATCTTATTGGTTAAGTTTATTCCTATATATTTATTTCTTATAGTAGCTATTATAAATGGAATTTTTTCTGACTTCCTCCTCAGATTGCTCATCAGTAGCATATAGAAATGCTATCTAATATTGCATATTATTCTTGTATCCTGCCACTTTGCTGAATTCGTCTATTAGTTCTAGAAGATTTGTTGTGGATTATTTGGGATTTTCTAGATATAGGATCATATAATCAGTGAATAGTTACAGTTTTAATTCATTCTTTCCTGTTTGGGTTTCTTTTATTTCTTTATCTTCCCAGATCGCTCTAGCTAGAACTTCTAGCATAATATTTAATAATAGTGAGCTTCCTTGTCTTATTCCCAATCTCAATGGCAAGCTTTTAGTTTTTCACCATTGATTACAATGCTAACTGTGGGTTTTTCATACATGCACTTTACCATATTGAGAAAGGTCCTACTATTCCCAACTTTTAGAGTGTTTTTATCAAGAAAGGATGCTGTATTTTATCAAATTCCTTTTCTGCATCAATTGAGAGGATCATGTGATTTTTCTTCTTTAGTTTAATAATGTGGTTCATTATACTAATTGATTTTCTTGTGTTGAACCACTCTTTTAAACCTGGAATAAAACCCAATTGATCATGGCATATAATTCTTTCGATGAGGTTTTGGATTCAGTTTGCAAGTATTTTGTTGAGGAATTTCACATTCCATATTCATTAGGGAAATTTGTTTGTAATTTTCTTTTTTCACAGTATCTTTATCTGGTTTTGTTATTAGGGCGATATTGGCTTCATAAAATGAGTTTGATAGCATTCCTTCCAATTCAATTTTTTGGAAGTTCTTGAGCAAGATTGGTATTAGTCTTTGAATGATTGGTAGAATTCACCTGTGAATGCATCTGGTCCTGGGCTTTTCATCTTTGGGAGTTTTTTTGATGACTTTACTTGTGATTGGTTTGTTGAGGTCTTCTATTTCTTCTGGGGTCAGTATAGTATAGGTGGTTCATGTGTTTCTCAGAATTTGTCCATTCCATGTACATAGTTTAGTTTGCTGGTGTACAGTTGTTCATGGTATCCTCCTATGTTCTCTCTTATTTCTGTGGTGTCAGTGATGTCCCCCTTTCATTTCTGATTTTATTTATTTGCATCTTCTCTCTCTTTTCCTTTGTCAGTCTCTCTAAGGGTTTGCTGATTTTGTTGATCTTCTCAAAGAACCAACTTTTGGTTTTGTTGATTCTCTCTTGTTTTTCTTGTTCTCATCTTTATTTATTTCTGCTCTGATCTTTATTATTTCTTTCCTTCGACTTGGTTTGGGTTTAGCTTGCTCTTCTTTTTCTACTTCCTCCAGGTGTGCAGTTAGGTCTTTGATTTCAGTTCTTTCTTCTTTTTTAATGTAAGCATTGAGGCCTATAAGTTTCCCTCTCACCACTACCTTTGCTGCATCCCATAGGTTCTGATATGTTGTGGTCTCGTTTACATTCATCTCAAAATATTTACTGATTTCTCTTGCAATTTCGTCTTTGACCCACTGATTATTTAAGAGTGTGTTGTCTAATTTCCCCTTTTTCCATTTGTTATTGACTTTCCTTTCAATGAAATTTTCCCTTTTCCATCTGTTATTGACTTCCAGCTTCATTCCATTATGATCAGAGAAGGTGCTTTGTATAATTTCAATCTTTTTAAAATTTATTAAGACCTGTCTTGTAACCAACATATGGTTTGTCCTGGAGAAAAGATCCATGACCATTTGAAAAGAATGTATATACTGCTGTTTTGGGGTGTAATGTTCTATAAAAATCTGTTAAGTCTAGTTCATTTATTATATTATTCAAGTCTATCTTTCATTATTGATCCCCTGTCCAGACATTCTATCCATGCTGAGAGTGGTGTATAGAAGTCTCCAACTATTATTGTAGAGATGTGTATTTCTCCCTTCAGTTTTGCCAGTGTGTGCCTCATATATATTGGGGCACCTAGGTTAGGTGCATAAATATTTATTAGAGTTATTTCTTCTGGGTGAATTGCTCCTTTTATTAATATATAATAACCTTCATCTCTTACAACAGTTTTGGTTTTAAAACCTGTCTTTTCTGATATTAGTATTGCTATTTTGGACCTTTTTTGATTACTCTTTACATGGAATATCTTTTTTCACCCTTTCACTTTCAACCTAGTTGTGTCCATATGTCTGAGGTGAATCTCTTGTAGACAACATATAGATGGCTCATATTTTTCCATCCATTCTGTCAATCTATGTCTTTTTATTGGGAAATTCAGTCCTTTAACATTCAATGTTATTACTGTAAAGACATTACTTACTTTGACTATTTTATTCTTTGGCTTTCTGTTGTCATATCTTACTATTGTCTTTTTACCCTTTAAGTTACCCTTACTAATAATCTTCATTTCTACACTCTTCTCCAAGTCTCATTCTTATTTTTTACTTGCAGGCTGTAGCACTTTATTCAGTATTGCTTGCAAATCTAGTCTTTTGGTAACATACTTTCTCAGTTTTTGTTGGTCTTGAAGACTTTAAACTCACCCTAATTTTTGAAGTACAGTTTTTCCAGATAAAGAATTCTTGGCTGGCAATTTTTCTCTTTCAGTATCTTAAATACATCATATCACTTTCTTCTTGCCTCCATGATTTCTGATGAGAGACAGGCACTTAGTCTAATGAAGTTCTCTTGTATGTGATGCATTGCTTTTCTCTTGTTGCATTCAGAATCTTCTCTTCATCTCTGGTATTTTCATTCTGAATAGTAGGTGTCTTGGAGTAGGTCTATTGACATTTATTCTGTTTGGGGTGCATTGTCCTTCTTGGATATTGATATTTATGTCTTTCATAAATGTTGGGAAGTTTTCAGTCATTGTTTCCTCTAAAATTCTTTCTGCCCCTTTTCCATTCTCTTCCCTTCTCGGACATCAGTAACACATATGCTTGTGTTCCATGTTGTCATTCAATTCCCTGAGACCTTGTTCTGTTTTTTTCCATTCTATTCTCTTTCTGTTCTCTTGTCTTTTCAAGTTAAGCTGTTCTGTCCTTGATTTCATGAATTTTGTCCTCTGTCAATTCAAATCTGCTTTTATATGCATTTAATGTATTTTTAATCTCATCCAATGTGTCTTTTATTTTCATAAGCCCTGTTACCTTTTTTGCAGACTTTCAAATTGTTCTTTATATTCACCCAGTCTCTTCTTAATATCCTTTATCTCTTTAGTCATATTTTCCTTTGACTTCTTGAATTGATTTAGGATATGTGAATATTATTGATTAGTTGTCTTAAATCCTGTCTTCTCAGGATTTTTGGTTTGTTCCTTTGGCTGGGCCATCGCTTCCTGTTTCTTAGTATGGCTTGTCATTTTTTGCTGATGTCTATGCATCTGAATATGTTGCTGTACTTACTCTAATGGTCAATTTCTTTCCCTTGCTTAGTGGCCTTGTTTCATGGCTGATTTTTTTCTTTAGTTCAGTTTACTTTAAGTCTTTAAATTTGCCTGACTTAAATTATTAAAATAAGGACAGGTACTCACTAATGGTTACAGATCTGCTCCCAGGAGTTTGGGACATGAGACACCTAAAAGCAGCTTTTCTTCTTGCAGTTTCCTGCCCGGCCAGCAGATGGTGTTTTTAGAGACTCTTTCCACAGAGGTGACTCTTTTGATCTCCACCTGCCTGTGATTCTGTTCTTGGCAGAGTTGAGGTTCAAAGCAGGCTCTGCTAGCCATATTCATTGAATAGAAACCATTCTCTGCCCTCTGTCATACCCTCCTTCTTCCCAGGGAGGAGGATGTCTGTTCCCCTCTCAATTGGCTGCAGTGGGCCTTGGGTTTTATCCATGCTGTTTGCTTTCAGGGTGGGGGATAAGTGCCATTCCTGGCTGCAGGGAGTTAACAACTCAGCTTTCATTTTGGGTTCTTTGTCTCTCTCTCGCCCTCCTGGGGGCTGCACAACATTCTCCTGGTTTGCAGAATCCCAAAGCAGCTCCCTTGGACAGCCTTTTGCCCTTCCTCCATTGTTTTTGTTAGAGAGTTGAGCCCTGCCTATCTATTCCAACACCATTTTCTGGGAAGTCGGCTGTGTTTTATTGAAGACAAACTGTATTTCTTTGAACTGATTATGATATGACTTTGTACTTGCAATTGTTACTGATTTAAGGTTTTTTGAATATTGTAATGTATTTTTGGAATTCAGAGGGTGGAGTGTAATGGTTTGACAGTTTTATCTAATTATGAATTCCAAAAATATAAATTGAATCAGGCTTGTGGACTGATCTGCTCATATGGGCATGATTGGTTTAAGATTGGGGTGTTGACTGGGCCACGTCAGGAGGGTATTGAGCCCTGCCCCTCGGTGGGTGTGGTCTCAAGTATAAAAGGCTAGACAAAAGACAGAGATTTGGAGAAGCAGATTTTTGAGAAGCAGTTCTGATGTTGGAGAGGTGTGCTCCAGGAGAAGACAAGTGAGCTGTTGGCCTGATAGTCTACAGCTGGCCTTGTGGAGAGATGCAAAAGCATAGAGAGCCTCATGGTCTACAGCTGAACTTGTGGAGGAACCAGAAGCTAAGCCCGGAGAGGAACACAGCCCCGGGAACAGAGGAACCCAGAAGCCTGAACACTGGAGATGTCGGCAGCTGTCTTGCTCCAACATGTGGACTTTGGTGAGGGAAGAAATTTATGCTTTGTGGCCTGGTAACTGTAAGCTTCTACCCCAAATAAACACCCTTTATAAAGACTGACCAATTTTTGGTATATTTCAAAAGGCACCCCTGTGGCTGACTAATACAATTGTAATTGAAATAGCATCCAGCATGATACCTGTATATAACAGCTGCTCGATAAACATTTGTTGTATTCAATATATAAGCTACTCCAGCTATCTAATCAGATATTGATAATATCAGTCAGATATTGGGAGTATCAATCTATTTCAAACATTCAGTGGTTATATTGGTTTCAATATTATATAGTATTACTTAAATGTGCAACAATCCATTTTGTGTTCAATTTTCATAATTAATTTTTCTTAACGAGTGATTAGAACATTTTCCATATGTGAACATATTAATGGAAAGGGAAGTATTAGCTGTGAAGGTATTCATTTACTTTTTGTGAAAAGAGTTTAGGGCCTTTTGCTAAATTATCTAGAATAATGAGTCATATAACTGCTGAGGTTAATTTGCTTGAATACAACTAAGACTTTCTGTTGTAACATTTTTAGTTTCAGATTTATTTCTGGGAAACAACTTTTCATAAAGCGTACCCTTAAAACCATAACATCTTCCAAGATCTGAGCTCCAGGAATTTGGTGTTTAATTCTCTCCTCTCTTAATATATAGACAAAGTTGAAGCACACCAAAGCAACTCTTCTAATAAGGTATCAGTATAAATATTTTGGAGGGGGTATGTCTTTAGGCATAGCTGCTCAGCTCTGACTGCCTGTAACTCCAATAATTTAGATGAATTCCCTTGTCCTTAAAATAATAGGAAGAATAAAATAAAAGTTGAAATCCTAGTGGAGGATAATCAACAACATGGCAGAGGGATTTTAATGAGGCAATTTAACAAATTATTACTGAGAATCTATTGTATATACAGTAATACAAGTCATAAATAAGTATTCAAAGTTTTTCTATTTTTAAAAGTGGCAACCTATTTAGTAGATCGTTTACATTTAGAGGAGGTCAAGGGGTTTGATAGGTCATGAATGGAAATGTGTGAAAATTACTATTATATACTAGCCATCAGTACAAGTTAGAGTTTTGTATGTGGATTTAGCCTTGCCAATGAAATATTTTGAGTAATTCTCCTCTATATGTCTGTATGTTAGAAAGTAGCCTAACACTTTCTTAAGTGATGGCCAGGTTTCTTTAGTTTTCTACTGAGGATAGCCAAGCATTTTCTATCACTGATGATAGACATGGTCCCTCCAAGTGTTGAGCCAGTTCATCCATTGCCTTTGACCCACACATCTGTCTCTGTTATGGCCATTGGATTGTGCTATTTAATCCTGTCTGTGTGGCTTCCAAAGAAAGAGAAAGCAATCTCTTTGTTCTAACAGCCCTGAAAAGGCATTGTCTTCTTATTGATAGGATAAGGGGCTAGAACCTTTCCAAAGGGAGAGGTATGAGTGAGAGAAGCTATTTTCTTCCAAATAAAGATGCAATTTCAAGAAATTACTTATAAAGAGAGCAAGAGAGACCTGTATTATGGCTCTTGAGTTATTTCAGAACAATTTTCTATGCAAGCATTTGAGCCTGAAGACTGGGCAAGGTGTTTCCTAGGGAAGCAATTATCATACATTACTAGTGTTCACTACAGCAAAGAAAAAGAGGAACCCTGATTATGATCCAGCATTTACGTCCCCAGGTAAGTAACTGTAGTTCCCGACAGTTTATAGATTGTTTTATTCCATCTCTTATTCTAGGACAGAATTTGGGCCCACTAACACTCTGTAGCTTGAGGTCCTCCCATTTTGAAATGAAGTTTAAATATACATTAGGGAGTATAAAGATCTTGCAAAGAATTTTGGAACTTAAATTAATTTATATCATAAATCTATGAAGTGAAATAGAAAATTTGGCCTCATTTTGAAAAATAAGTAATATATATTTGGTTTACCTCCAGATATGAGAGCAATCCGATTTAAGAAAACAAAAATCTTTTATTTACTGATGTGGTAGAATAAACATTTGAAATACAGTTCTTGGAATGCTGCTTAGCATATGGCAGATGATTAATAAATATTTGTTGAATGGTTTTTAACCGGATTGTTCTTCCCTCTCCCTTTACTCCCCAACTATGGCTATCCTTTCTCTTTTCTCTCAGACATAGGTTTACCACTAGCCCCAAGGGGCAGCTATTAGAATTGCAACTTGAAAACAGTAGGAAAATGACAAAATTTTAGCTGCTAAGTTTAAAGGCAACAAATTCAAGTGTGAGATTAAAAAGTTTTAGGGAATAGTAAGAATGATCATAATTGGATATATTTTCTGTCCACTCATCACCCATCCAAAAATCACTATATTCAAAATGATTTCACAGTATTTTTCATCTGTAGAATGATGGTTCTAATCTCTAAGACATTTTAAAGTCATATATTTAAATAGTCTAAAACCATAAAATAAAAGTACTACAAATATGTGGAGGATTGAAGTTTCAGAGATATGTTGTAAATGATGTGATAGGTATGTGGGCAAAGTTAATAGGACTTTCTTTGCTGGTAACATCCTTAGAAGAACCAAGGTAAGCTGGGTCATATATTGGGTTTGAGATTTTGAGTCTATCAGCTATTAATTTAGAGCAGTGAGTTTAAAACTTGTTTGATGGAGGAATCATTCTTGCAAAGGAAAAACACCTGCAAATACATAAAACAAATAGAAGTGGAGGCTTCTTAGTTGAAGAGCAGTGAGAAACCCAGCATCTTCAACTCCTGTTCAACCAACTCTGATCCCACGGTGGACCTGGAGGCACTTCAGCGTCCCCAGGACTCTGATAGTACCAGTGACAGAGGAGGTTCCTGGAGATTAGGAATCAATAGCAAACTGTATATGGGGGAAAAAGTCTCTGCTGAGTTTTCTCTCTGGGGCTAGGACTGAGATTCCTAGTTATATAACTAGTAAAAGATAAAATGACCCAAATCTCCAGAGAGCCAAGGTAAAATTTTGCAGAATCCTGTTTTATTTGAACACAGCTGGCCCCTTGCTTGCCTTAAACAATCTCCCCTTAATGTAGTATCAACCAGTGGGGCTGTGCACTGTCAGTGTAAATAGGATGAGAGAATTTTTCACTAGACACTATGCTGTCCCCTGCACTCTGATATATTCCTCAGAAAGCAAACTTGACTGTTATATTGTGGCACTTGAGTTTTCACTGCACATCAAAGATCCATATGGGGAATCTTTACCCAGTGTGATTTTTGCTTTGTTATCAGACTAGGGAATTTTCAGTGTTTACGTTTGTACTACTTAACCATACTGGAAAAAATTCATCTTCTTTTAATGTGTATTGCTTTAAGCACTACAACAGAAAGATTACGGTCAAATTGTTTTATAATCAGTAACACACCATTTGGGAATCAGCAACCTACTCTTAATAAATTGTGTACAACCATCTTTTGCTGGAAATCTAGTAATCCTTGGAGTTAATATACACTATAGTTCTTGTTTTAACTAAACTGTACATTAAGAAGATAGGCTAGGTTAGTACTTCATGATGAATTATGTGTGTTGATTAGTAATCTGAAATATGTGTAAGTCTTCAATATATTTTTTCATGAATACTATGGCTAAAATGTATTCCCTAGATAAAAGTCATAAAACTTGAAAGAAAAACAAAGACTAATAACTTTCTTAGAAAAGAACTAAGCCATTAGTAAGAAAATTACTTAGCTGCCTAGTACACACTTGGTTTGCTTTTTGATTACTATTAACTTATAAAGTGATATTTGAAAAACTGACATGTAGGATGGGATGATAACTGGTAATAATACTATACAAGAACAGGGTAGCTACATTTTACAGAGATTTAGACACTTCCAATGCTTTAGAGTCAGGAATTTCCAAAAACTTCTTACATAAACTTTGACTCAATTAGACCTTGGAACTTTCCATCAACCAAGCACAGAACAGAGT
The DNA here is from genome assembly GCA_004027955.1 of Chaetophractus vellerosus. NCBI lineage: Eukaryota > Metazoa > Chordata > Mammalia > Cingulata > Chlamyphoridae > Chaetophractus > Chaetophractus vellerosus. Next base: position 15,112 of record PVKH010001852.1, read on the forward strand.
TATAGAATTGAGCTAGAGCCTTGACTACCCCTTTGCTAAATACAGACTATCACTGTCAGTGAGTAAAAGCCTATGCTTCTTCCCCCACTCCTACCAGTGGCTTAACATGATAGCATTTTATTTTTCATTCACTTAATTGTCTGATGTAAATGTTGCTGGTCTGTGAATAGCTTTTCTCCATGCAGTGGTCGGAGACCTAGTCTTCTTCCATCTTGCAGCTCTTCCATCCTCTGGGGTCTGGGAGTCCTCTGCATCTCTAGAACCCGTGTCCAGAGAATGCAGGGGAAAGTCAGAGTCAGATTTTTAAAAATAACTTAAATAATTTAAATTTTAAAAATAATTATAATAAAAAGCATTTTTACTTTTTCCTGTAGCATAGGGTAAGCAGGCATCTACCCACTGGTGCAGCTGCTGTCATGTATGCTTCCTTACATTAGTTGAATAAGGAAGTGGAATATGCTACAGATGATGATGAGAGGGATGAATCTAAGTTCCCTGTATCCAAAAGCAAGGTAGTAAATAGAGAGGCAAAAGGAAGTTAGGGAAATTTTGGTGTGGTGGTCAGACTTCTACAGCTGGTGGGGATATGGGTAGTAGATGACTCTTAGAGAATCTTGTCACTCAGTGCTGGGGTGAATTTGGATTTAAACTAGGGGTAGGACCTAGAGAACCAAAAAGATTATCTGCTTCATTAGTGAGTGGTGAGAAATTAGCTTTAAACTAATACATATATGTACACACATATACACATACATAATGTGTGATATTGTGTGTGTGTGTGTGTGGGTACATAGGCATAATTCTGTTTCTTGGGCTGCAAGCAAGTAGAGTGCAGAAGAAAATCCAAACATCTCATTTGGTTGGACTTGAAGGGGAAGAAGGTAACTGGAGAGAAACATGGAGAGCAGAGGGACTTCTAGCAAGGCTGATTCCCACTCCAAATTTTCACACACTTTCTTACTGCATGCTTATTTTCCTTCAGTCGATTCCTCAGAATTCCTATTTCCAAACTTCCATTTAAGTTTTGCCTTAATTAGCACTCTATCAATTCTCAGGCTTTCATTTAATTTGTTATTATATATTTATTTGTTTGATTATGTATTCTTTTAATGCTTGACTCATGCACAAAATTAATTTAGAAAAAAAATCAACCCCAAGAGTGCTAAAATATGATGTTTTCCCTTAACCATTATTTATGAGTTATAAATCTAGAGAAATTCCATATCACAATAATCTTACCTTCCTTTGATATCCTGAGCCCAAATACCTGCATTTAGATTAAGCAATTATCTCATTAAAAACGAATTCACCAAAAACAAAAAACAAAACCAAACAAAAGAAAAAAAAAACAAAACTGGGTGAAGCTGGGGTAGGTAACTTTCTTCTACTCCTCACCCTGATGATCTTTGTTTCTCTGCCCCTAGGGGTTTTCTCATGTTTACATTGAACAGATTTATGATCTGTAGCCAACTAACCTGGAAATATCCTAGTAACATTCCTTATTATTAAGGTCAGACTTTGGAGATAAAAGTGAAACTGGGAACTCTATCATCCTACAGATTACAATAATGACAATAAAGGTAGAAAGCCTAAAATTATTTCATAACAAATGCAAAAAACATTTGTTTTGTACCTACCAATCATGGATAATCTCATTTGAATCTTACCCTGAGTCTTATATTAGCATTGTTGCTATTACTTGCTTTATTAAATAAAAGAGGAAAAAAAGGCTCAAACTTAGTGATTTGTTCTAAGACATTGATGAGCTCATCTCTGTATCCTTGGTGCCTAGTGTAGAGTCTTGCATGTAGAAGACACTAAATAAATGCTTTAAATGCTTACTGAAGGAATAAATGGGGGTGAGGTTCAAAAGGTAAGGTTCTGGAACTATGAACAATTATTTCTGTCTTATTTAGTTAGGACTCTTTCGGGTGAAACAGAAATAAATACAAGTTTAAAATTATAAATATATGAGCCTAAGGTCATGAAAGTCATGAAGGTGGGTTAATAAAAAATGAAACCGAAAACTGGGAGAGTATAGGAAATCAAGACAGTCTTTTTCCCTCTCTTCATCTGTGTTTGCTTCATTTTTTCAATAACCTCTTTGGGAAGACCAGCCTTTACTGCTTTTCAGGCCTATGATGGAAAACATAGATGTTCCACATCTTCTCAGTTCACATGTTCCAGCTTGTCTTGCTTAGTATCATTTCTAAATCCTTAGGGAAAATATCTTAATTGTCCTAACCTAGGAAAGTTCTCACCTCCAGCCTAATCAACTGTGGCTAAGAAATGAGGTCATGCCCTATAGAATGGCTACTGGATCTCCACACCTGTCGCCATGTGGTTGGGGGAGTTCACAGAGAAAGGAAGAAGTATTGTTCTATGAGCTGGACAGGCTTTCCAAAAGGTGTCCATTACAATTTCTTTGACGAAATCCCATGTTCACTCCACATTGATACTTTGCCTTAGTGCCACTGTGAAGGATAATTTATTGAGATAGTTCTTTTTATTTTCTTTGCTGCATCATTTCAACTAGGTAGAAAAAACCTTAGCAATTCCCTGCCTTGGTATTTTTGCAGAAAATAGAAGCTATTGGAAAGAACAGTTACTTCCGTCTTTTGTTAAAACTCAACTTCCCTGTTGATATTATGCTGCCTATCCTGGAGGTTAAGGGGTCTAAACATACTTGAAAAGCAGTCAAAGTGGAAACAGCAGTTACTAGCATAAAAATGCTAGGGCTGGAGGCCTACATTTCCTAGTCTTCTTTGCCACTTGGCACTTAAGCTGAATCAGTCTGGAAAGACAAGCACACTATCCAAGGAAAAGAAGAGGATGGAGTATGTTCTAGCCAAAGGAACAAGCATTTGAGACAAACTATTTCCAGGGAAATTTTTTATTTTAGAATAGTTGCAGTATAGGTTGTTATGGAGAGGAGTGTCAAGGACCAGAATAACCAGCCTTTAGGTTATGTCCTATGAATGTGAACTTTATTTCATGGGCAATGGAAACCATTGAAGAAATTGTAGGATTATATTTGTAGTGTAAAACATCACTTTTATAAGAAAAGACTGGAGAAGGCTGAGAAACAAGGCAGGAAGACCAGTTAGGAGATTGTTGCAATTATGGATAACGAGATTGATGTGTAAAAGAAGAGCTTGAATCAAAGCAGTAGCAGTGGGAATAAATAAAAGAGGACTCAATAAAAGATAATAATGGGGTCATACTGTAAGCATTGCTGAGAATGTGGGAAATAGAGGAAGTTTTTGGTTTTGGTACACGATGGTACCATTCATAGAAATAGCAAACTAGGGAGGAAAGTCAGATTTTGACAAGAGGATAAAGTGATCATTATCTTTGAACTCAATGAGCTCCAGATGTTTATGGAACATCCAAGTGGAAATACCCAATAGCAGGCTAGATATACAAATCTGGAGCTTAGGGAAGAGGTTGTGACTAGAGATGATTGATTTTGGCATTCATCAGCAGAGAGTTGAAAACCACCCAGATTTGGGGGCATTTTATATTTAGTTGATGTATATTTTTAATCTTCAATTGTAATGTAAATTGGATAAAAACTCAGTTGAAGGATGAATTTATAGACCTTATTATAATCTTTCTCTTCCATAGTCTTTCTTTGCCATAACAAATTCATCTTTTATCAGTTCTGTTGAAACTGAGCTTCATAAAACTTTCAGCTTTAAGAACACATTTTCCAAGGGGCAGTTCCAAACACAGAAAAGTGTATTGGATGGATACTATTCTGACATAATATGGCATTTTAAAAATGCATTTGCCTTGCTATATCTACTTTTGTGGTGGTAGTAGTTTTATAAATTCTTTGTTTGGAGTAAAATACTAATTGTTTAGTATTAACAAGTCAACTTCCTTTTATGTATCTGACTGTTATGTAGAAGCAATGTTCAGTTGCATAGATGATACTTTGTGTTGATTTTGTTTTTGAAATTCTTGAACGTAAAATTTTTTGAGATATACAAATTGGGCATGGGGAATGAGAAACAGCACAGCTGCTTCCAAAAATTTATCTATGAGATTCTAATTGCCAAAGTGATGTACATTTTACAATTGTACAGATGGAAGGGACTAGAGAAGTTCTATCACCTGGGCTCCTAAAACAGCAGAAATTACTACTGCTGCTGACAGCCTTCACAGAAAACATATATCCTCTGCATAAATGTATGCGATGACTAAGGATTCTCTACTTTCTGAAGTCTTTCATTCTACTACACTAAATGTTAGAAAGTTCTTTCTACTTGAAACCAGAGTCTGTGTTTCTTGCAGCTTTAAACCACTCATCTTTGTTCTATCTCCAGAAGGTCCATAGAATTTAAAGCCTCCTCCTTCTGTATCATAGAGCTTGAAGTATTTGAAGCTACTTTACAGATTGTATCTACCATTTTCTTCTGCCTTCCTATATATCATCTGTTTTCCTGTTACCTTTCTGGTTACTCTTGTTGGTTATGGCATAAACAGGCAATGTCTAATTGTATATATCAGGAGGGTCAAGCATGAAGGGGCCACCCTGCACACCAATCTGCCCGTGGAGGGGCAGCAGGCCCTGTAGGAAAACCCTGGGAGGAATTCTAGTCTGGAAGACAGAACACAGTGTCCCAATATTTAGCAATAGGCAATATCTAGGGGTTAAGCAAATAGTTGGCTGGGTATGGGGAGGTGGAGGTGACATAAATTATCAGGTGAATGGAGCATGCTGTAAGGACTAGGAGCTGCAGATATTTATATATATAGGCCAGCAATCAATATTAGGCTTGGGGTTCAGGGGCAAGAGAGTTATTCCTAAGGAGAAGTAGAAATAGCAAGTTAAGGAAAGAGTCAAGGTGCTAAAAAATGGGGCACCTAGTAGTTTATCCTCCTGAGAATAATTATATAACTAGGTAGTAGTTAGGGATTCAGTTTTGAGAACCAGGCCAGTTGAAGCCCAGTTTTAAACTTGTAGCTAGAACTCCAAATCAGCCAAGGGTAGGATGAATTAATTACCAGGTCCCAGTGTAGGGCTCTTTCCTAAAGTTAGTAGTGCTCTTCAGATCTTCTACAGTTAAATATGCAAGGATTTTATTTGGGGAAAGTGCCTTTGTGAGAGAAGGTCAGGAGAGTTCTGGAGAGGGTGAGACATTAGCAGATTGTGATGCAAGTCTGACTCCAAGTGAAGAAGAGAGGCAGAGAAGGTTGGATGGAAGCATCCTGGGCTAATGAGAAGGATAAGGAACATTCAACAAAATCACTGGAAGGCCTCAAGCCAAAGTCAGCCATCAGAGGACACCAGTCTGCACCCACCCCCTATGCCAATGGGCCTGTCTGAGCATCCAAGCTACACTCAGTCATTGGCTTGTGCAGCCTGTGGGAGACATGGCTTCCACACAAGCAGGGATGGGAGTTCAAGGACAGCAGCTGGGGCCCTTGTACAATTAAACTCCCTGGGTTAGAGCCTATAGGCTCATTGTTATGGCTGCCACAGAGGTCTGCCATAGATCACCTGAAACCTCCTAATCATGACATCCATACTCTGTCTTGACAACAACACTGCTGGCTGGCCTGGGTCAGAGAGAACAGGCCTGCTTGACCTGTGTGGTCTTCCCACTAAGTATATGGCCTACCAAGGGACTATCCTAGGAGGAGGCTATGGGGCTGCTTCCTATTTAAAAGTATGTTTAGGGGCCGGCTCGATAGCCCAGTGGATAGGGCGCCGGCATACCACATGGGAGGCCCTGGGTTCGGTTCCCGGGGACCTCTCCTAGCGGGCAGACCGCCTTGAGAATGGCAAGCCACCATGGGCGGGCCAGAGCCGCCGTGGGCAGGGCAAAAAGCTGCCACGGGCAGGGCAGGTCGCCCGCGAATGGAGCGCAGCCAGCCACCCGCGAACTGAAGCAAGAGCCGGCCGTGAATAGAAGTAGAAGCCGCCCACAAGCGGGGAAAGCCACGCCTGCGCAGTGACCAAGTCTCGGCGCGTTGCCGCAACGGGGGGGAAGGGGAGATATGTAATAAAATAAATAAATCTTAAAAAAAAAAAAAGTATGTTTATAACATTGCCTTTGGGCCCCAATCAAGATCCTGCTGGCATTAGTCAGCCAAAGGGCTGTGGATGCAAAGTACCAGAAATGTGTTGGCTTTTATAAAGGGTGTTTATTTGGGATAAAAGCTTACAGTTACAAGGCCATAAAAAGTCCAACTTAAGGTTGCTTTCTCAGCAGTTAGTTGCCATGTGTTGAAGCAAAATGGTTGCCGATCTCTGGCTGGTCTCTGCCTTCTCTACTGGGCTTCCTCTTCCTCTTGAGACTCCGTGGGCCCAGCCACTTGAGGCTTCATGCTTAAGTGAAGTCCTCTCTCCTGGCATAGGGCTTGTCTCTCAGGGATTCCTATCAGTCTTGGCTCTCTTCCCAAGGTCAGCTGTAAGCTATCAGGCAAAATGGCTCATCTCTCCTGGGGTCTTTAGCTGTTTTAACCTTCTCTTTTCTGTCACATGGCCAGATAAAAAATGACAGAGTTCTCTGTTTCCTGTGTGTCTGTCTGTCTGTGGGAGTGTCCGTTTATATAGGCCCACCAAGAGGGTAGGGACTCCACCTGAGTCTCGCCTCAATGACATGGTTGAATCAAAAAAGCCGTAAAAGTAATTTTAACAGGTAATCTAATCAAAGTCCCTCAACTGAATTTAATATAATCAAAAGGTATCATACCCAGAGGAATAGATGAGTTTACCAACATAATCTTTCTCTTTTTGGGATTCATAAATAATCTCAAACTGCCACACTGCCATCGTCAGTCTCCTTTCCATTTGAATCTGAAGAAGTACATTGATATAGTTTTGTGGCATGAGTTTATGACCTTTCTGTATCCCCATGTGATGTGCCATCCATTTGATTAGACAGAATGGAGAATACTGGCTTGGTTGTTACAATAATAGGCAGGTCAGATGATGTTAGCCCATTCCATACATTTTTACATTAATCTATTGGCAATTGATGATGATAACTAATATTTTTGGTGCATATCTCACACCAGGAACTGTAATAATGGACATTTACGTGTATTAACTTTTTTTTTTTAAAGATTTATTTATTTTATTACATATCTCCCCTCCCCCCTGTTGCGGCGACGCGCCGAGACTGGTCACTGCGCAGGCGCGGCTTTCCCCGCTTGTGGGCGGCTTCTGCTTCCATTCACGGCCGGCTCTCAGTTCGCGGGTGGCTGGCTGTGCTCCATTCGCGGGCGACCTGCCCTGCCCGTGGCGGCTTTTGCCCTGTCCGTGGCAGCTTTTTGCCCTGCCCACGGCGGCTCTGGCCCGCCCATGGCGGCTTGCCATTCTCAAGGCGGTCTGCCTGCTGGGAGAGGTCCCTGGGAACCAAACCCGGGGCCTCCCATGTGGTATGCCGACGCCCTATCCACTGGGCTATCCAGCCGGCCCCATATTAACTTTTTAAAAATCTTTACAGCAACTCAATGAGTTGGTATGATTATCATCTCCATTTTACAGTTGAGAAAACTGAAGCACAAGAGCCATGCGTATTTTGAATTCAAAACTCTCTACTTTATAAGGAATAAGGATCAGGTAAATTTGTTGAAGGATAACTAGAGGAAATGAGGAATTTTCTATGAAGCACTAATTTTGATTCTACTGTATTTGCAAAGGTTAAAAGAGATAATTTTCAGCATTCATCATTGTGTTATAGTGGTACAATGGTTTGGAAATAAGTAAATTGAATTTCTATCAAGAGCCTTAAAATTATTCATGCTTTTTAACATTCCATTTCTGGAAATCAAGTCTAAGTTAAAAACTGCATTATGGTTAATACTGGACTAGGAGCTCCTTGAAGGGATGATATGTTCATCTTTTCACTGAAGTGTTGGCAAGCCCTCAAACAGAGTCTGCCATATAGTAGGTGTTCAGAAATGATGGGTAAAAGATTTATATACATGGATGCTGATCAGAGCATCATCTATGACTACAAAAATGATTGAATAAATTAAGGCACAGTGATAAGTTGGAATATTATTTAGCCACAAAAACTCATTTCAAAGAATTTTTAGGACATGAGAAAATAATGTAAAATGAAAAAGCTGTAATAAAACTGCATGTAATATGGTTCCAATTTTGTTCAGATATGCATTGCAAAATAACTTAAAGGGAGGTATATATAAAACATAGTAATTGTTATTTCTGTTTAGTAGGTTGATGGTTGATTTTTATTGTCTTCTTTATACTCTTAATTTATCTCAAATATTCCAATTATTTTTATTTTCCCTCCCAAAACTCTGTCTTAAAAGTCAATACAATTTATCACATGCATAAATGTTGAAATTGTTAATTTCATTTTTTATTACCAACATTTTTACCAAAAATTCATTAAAACTTGATAGCAAAATAATGAAGGGGAAATAGGAGAGTAAAGTGTGGGAAAACATTTTATGAGTCATCAAGGCATAAGCACAAACAAACAATATTTTCCATAATTAGGAAAAGAAAAGTAGGAGAAATATGAGAGCAGTTTATTGGTCCTAGGAATTTGGTGTTATCTTCAATTCTTCTATATCATCTTAATGTAAGCATTTTTAATTAAAAATCTGAAAGGAATTATCAAACAAATTATTATCAAAGAATCAGTGGTTATTTAGTTTTTCTTTTGAGGAAAATGTTAGTTTGAAGTGCATTTGGGGGAAGTCTTCCTCTTTTAATAAACTTTTAATTTTAGAATAGTTTTAAATTTATGGAAAGGTTACAAAGATAGTACAGAGTTCCCATATATGCTACACTAACTTTCTCCTATTATTAACAGAAAGGCCATAAGGTAAAAACTAAGGAAATCAAAATGAAGTATGGATTTTAGTTAGTAATGTATCAATATTGATTCACTAATTAAGACAAATATGCCCCAGTAATGTAAGATGTTAATAAAATGAGTTTTGACAAATGCTTAGCATATGTATCCACTATAACAGTATCATACAAAAAGTTTCACCCCGCTAAAAATCCCCTCTGCTTCACCTATTCAACCCTTCTCCATCTCCAAACCCCTGGCAACTACTGATTTGTTTACCATCCTTGTGGTCTTGCCTTTTCCAGATGTTACATCCATGAAATCATTACCATATATAGTCTTTTCAGACTGCTTCTTTCATTTAGCATTATGCACTTAAGATTCACATGTATTTTGCATGGCTCTGATGACTCATCTTTTCATTGCTCAAAAATGTTGCACTGTATGGATATATCACAGCTTGTTTATTCATTCACTTGTTGAAGGATATCTTAGTTGCTTCCAGTTTTGAGTGATTGTAAATAAAGCTACTATAGATATACATGTTTGCACGTTTACATGTGGACCCAAATTTCTAAATCATTGGGTAAATACCTAGTAGCACAATTGCTGGATGGTAAGTTAAGGCTGTTTAGCTTTGTAAGAAACTGCCAAACTGTCTTCCAGAGCAGCTGTACCATTGTGCACCCCCACCAACATGAGTGAGAATTCCTGTTGCTCCTTATCCTCACCAATTTGTACCGCCAGAGTTTTAGATTTATGCTATTCTATCAGGTGTATAGTGGTATGCCATTGGTGCTTGAATTTGCAAATCCCTAATGACAAATTATGTTCAATATCTTTTCATATGCTTACTTGCCATCTGTGGTGGTTTGGAACTGTATGTACCCCAGAAAATCATGTTCTTAAAGCTAATCTGTTCTTGTATGTGTAAACTAGGACTTTTTGATGAAATTACTCCAGTTACAGCATGGCCCAGGGTGGGATCTTAATTTTCTTATTGGAATCCTTTATTAGATGGATGAATACAGAGAGAGAGAGAGAGAGAGAGCGAGCGAGCGCATGTGAGAGCGAGAGTGAGCCAGCTAGCCAGCCATGGATGCAAGAAGCTGAAATCAATGAAACCTGAAAGAGAAGGGAGAGACCAAAAGACGCCGTCATGTGCCTTGCCATGTGGCAGAGGAGCCAAGGATTGTTGGCAGCAAAACATCACCTTAATGATGGTTTGATTTTGGACATTCTCACAGCCTCAAACTGTAAGCTAGTTTTATGGCATATGCTTTGAGATGCCTAGGAAGCTAAAGCACCATTTGTAGCTATTCTTTGGTGTGATGTCTTTTCAGTTCTTTTGCCCATTTTTAAATTGGTTTGTTTTCTTATCATTGAGTTGCAAGAGTTCTTTGTATATTTTGGAACAAGTCCTTTATCAAATATGCGTTTTGCCGTGTGTTCTCCCAGTCTGTGGCTAGTCTTTTCATTCTCTTAGCAGTGTCTTTCACAGAGCAAGCATTTTCAATTCTGATAAAGTCTAACTTATTTTTTTCTTTCATGAATCATACTTTTGGTGTTTCAAAAACTCATCACCAAACCAAAGGTCATGTAGATTTTCTCCTATGTTTTCTTTGAAAAGTTCTATAATTTTGCATTTTGGATTTAGGTTTATGATCAATTTTGAGTTAATTTTTGTGTGAGGTGTAAGGCTTGTGTCTAAGTTCTTTTTCTGTTGTTGTTTTTGGCAACTGTACATGCAATTATTCCAGTTCTATTTATTGTAAAAACTGTCTTTTTCCCCATTGAATTGCCTTTGGCCTTTGTAAAAAAAAATTCAATTGATTATATGTGCGTGGGTCTATTTCTGGGCTCTCTTTTCTGTTCCATTTATCTATGTGTCTATTCTTTCACTAATACCATGCTATGTTGATTACTGTAACTTTATACTAAGTCTTGAAAGCAGGTGATATGAATCCTCCAACTTTATTCTTCTTCAATATTGTGTTGGCTCTTCTAGGTCTTTCGATTTTCCATATATATTTAGAATCAGTATTTTGATATCTACAAAATAGCTTTCTGAGTTTTGATTGTAATTACATGAAATCTATAGATCAATTTGGAAAGAATTGACATCTTAATATTGAGCCTTCTAATCCATGATTATGGAATATCTATCTCTCAATTTATTGATTTCTTTCATCAGTATTTAGTAATTTTTCTCATATAGATCCTAGATACATTTTAAAAAAGATTTACATGTATTTCATTTTTTTGCTGCTATAGTAAATGGCATTTTAAAACAATTTCATATTCCAGTTGTTCGTTGCTGTTATATAGGAAAGCAATTGACTTTTGTATATTGACTTTTTATCCTGAGACCCTGAGTATATTTATTTGTTCCAAGTGTGTTTTTTTTAAAAGATTGGTTGGGGTTTTCTATATAGACATTCATATCATTTGCAAATAAGATTTATTTCTTCCTTCCCAATCTGTATGCCTTTTATTTCTTTTTCTCATTTTCTTGAACTATCTAGTACTTGTAATATGATTCTGAATACAAGTGGTGAGAGAGGAAATCTTAGGAAGAAAGTGTCCAGTTTCTCACCATGAAATGTAATGTTAATTGCAGGGTTTTTTGGGTAGTTATTCTTTATCAAGTTGAGGAAGTTATCTTTTATTTCTAGTTTGTTAAGAGTTTTTATTATGAATGGATGTTGGATTTTGTCTAATGATTTTACTCCATCAATTGATATATAATTTTTCTTCTTTAGCCTATGGATAAGGTGGATTTATTGGTTGATTTTTAAAATGTTGAACTGGCCTTGTGTCCTTAGAATAAATCCCATTTGGTCATGGTATATAATTCTTTTTATACATCAGTGGATTAAGTTTGCTAAAATTTTGTTGTGTGTTTTTGCATCTACGTTCATGAGATTTATTGCTCTATAGTTTTATTTTTTCTAATATCTTTGGTTTTGATATTAGGGTAATGTTGGCTTTATAGAATAAGTTAGGATGGGTTCTCTCTGCTTTTATTTCCTGGAAAAGATTGTGGATATTTTCTATTATTTCTTCTTAAACGTTTGGTAAAATACACTAGTGAAACCATCTGGGCCTGGTGCTTTCTTTTTTGGAAGATTATTAACTATTGGTTCAATTTATTTAATATATTTATTTAATATATATAGGGTTATTCAGGTTATCTGTTTATCTTTGTGTGCATTTTGATAGTTTGTGTCTTTCAATTATTTGGTCCATTTCATCTAAATTATCAAATATGTGAGCATAGATTTGTTTGTAATATTCCTTAAAGTACATAGGGTCGATAGTGATGGTGTGTCTTTCAGTTCTAGTATCATTAATTTTTTCTTGTTTCTCTTTTTTTCTTGGTTAGTCTGTCTAGAGGTTTATCAATTATATTGATCTTTTTAAAGAACTAGCTTTTAGTAGCATTGATTTTTTTCTGTTAATTTCTTGTTTTCAATTTCATATTATTTTTGGTTTTTCTTCTTGCATTTGGCTTAATTTGTTTAATTCTCTCTCTTGGTGGAAGCTTAGATTATTGATTTTAGATCTTTTTCATTTCCAATGTATGCATTTAATTTTATTAGGTTCCCTCTAAGTACTACTTTTGCTGAAATTCACAAATTTTGAGAAATTGTATTTTCATTTTCATTTAGTTCAAAATATTTTTATTATTTTAATTTATTTAAATTAAATAATAAATTTATTTATTTACTTTATTCCCTGCCCCCGATTGTTTTGCACTTGCTGTCTGCTCTCTGTGTCCATTTGCTGTGTGTCTGCTTGTCTTCTCTTCTTGTCTTCTCTTTAGGACGCACCAGGAACCAATCCTGGGACCTCTGATGTGGGAGAGAGGCACTCAATCACTTGATCCACCTCAGTTTCCTGGTTTGTTGTGTCTCTCATTGTCTCTCCTCTTTGTCTCTTTTTGTTGTGCCAGCTCTCTGCTCTGGCCAGCTCTCTGTGCAGGCCAGCCTGCTGCAGGGGCCAGCTCACTTTCACCAGGAGGCCCTGGGAAATGAACCTGGGACCTCCCATATGGTAGATGGGAGCCCAATCACTTGAGCCACATCCGCTTCCCCAAAATATTTTTAAAGTTCTGTTGAGACTTCTTCCTGGACCTATGTGTTATTTAGAAGTGTGTTGTTTATTTTTCAAATATTTGGAGATTTTCCAGCTCTTTTTACTTTATAAAAGAGTAGTCTCAATTCCTCCTTCGTATCCCTTATGAGCTTACTGTCATTTGTTTCATTTATCCATGCACTATAATTAGCTAATACTTTGGTACTATTATTGATTTTAAACAAATAGTTTTCTTTTAGATTGATTAAGAATAATACAAATAAAACATTTTATTAACTTAAATTTATTCCAACTCTAACTCTCTTTCCTTGTATAGATCCAAGTGTCTGACCTATAGCTGTTTTCTTCTGCTTGAAGAACTTTTAAAAAAACTTTCTTGTAGGGAAGGCCTGCTGGCAATTAATTGTCTCATGGTGTTTTTTGTTTGTTTGTTTGGTTGGTTTTTTGGTCTTGAAAAGTCATTATTTCTCCTTCACAGTTGTAGGATTATTTTGTGGGATATGAATTCTAGGTTAGTGGTTTTTGCTTGCAATACTTTAAATATCTCAACCCACAATTTTCTTGCTTGTATAATTTATTATTAGAAGCCTACTGTAGTTTTTTCCTTTATATGTAAAGTGAATTTTCTCTGGCTTCTTTTAAGATTTTCTATTTGTCTATGGCTTACTGCAGCTGGAATATGATATGTCTGTGTGTGTGTGCCTGTATATGTGTGTATGTTTTATATTTATCCTGCTTGATGTTCTCTGAGCTTCCTGGATCTATGGTTTGTGTTTGCCATTAATTTTGGGAAATTCTCAGCTACTATTACTTTAAAGATTTCTTCTGCTCCATTATATCTTTCTTCTCCTCCTGGTATTCTAATTATTTATATGTTACACATTTTTTTTTTAATTTATAAATCATGCTTATGATTTTTTTTTTAAGATTTATTTATTATTTA